>JAJLZY010000048.1:0-64740 GCA_030564885.1 Metschnikowia kofuensis (nom. inval.)
TGATTGTTTGCATCCTGAGAAGCAGTATGAAGCTGGCGGTCTCATGTGATCCAGCGGTTTTTCATTCATATCTTTCACTTTGTCTCATGAAAAACTGTTGGGGTGAGGGGATTTTGCACTCTTCGATGAGTAGCTTTGTACAAACCGTTTGCGCCCGTGCTTGGCAATTGTATGTGAATTTCATTTATGTAATCAAAAGATTCAAGTGTTAGTTCCTTGACTTTCAAAAAGCAATTGTTGACAGCAGACAGATCACGCTTGTGCCAATTCGTAGACTTGAATATGTAAAATTCTAGCTCATGATGTTTGGTGAACACAATATAAGAATAATGACAATTGGCATAGACGGGGCACTGTCTGCCACTTATTGGCCATCTGTACAACGTGCGTGTCATGGCGCGTAAGCAGGTAGAATCAAAAAGCCCGATGCACCCTCCCTGCAGATGCATGCAATTCTGCCGCAAGTTGCGCTACGCGATCTGCTCGCAGTCTCCCATGTGCTTGGCGCCACAACAAGTTCCTTTTTTATCGGAGTGCTTGTGGTTTTTTGCTCTGGACATTCGCCCGCAAGAACGCTGTGATATTACACCTTTTTTTTTGATTTTCGCAGATCTATATTGTAATGAGTTGAGGTTCGACTCGATGCCTCCTATTTAGGACCCTATGCTGAGCAGTCAAGAGTACGGTGCGCATGCAGGGTAATCAACAGCGACACGCATGAATGTCGCCGTGTAAAATTTGTTATGAGAGTTTTTCGATCTTAGCGTTAAGTACGAGGCTTCGCCCACTTGCTGTTCCGCAAACCTGGAGTGAGCCGCTTGTGAACAAATGAGGCATTTGATCCTATGATTTTTTTGAATATCCCAGCATTTTTTATGGCTCATAAACTCACATCCCGCGAAAACTGATTTTCTAATTCCGTACCAACAACCCACAGTGCATCGCGCCAGCGAGCGTCGGATCCAAAGTGAATGGCATTTTATTCTCACGCTGACAGAATCATTTCGCGCTTTGCATGCCCACATTTGTTGTTTCTCATGACTCGGAATTCATTTCGTGCCTCATTGCTCTCTGCATCCAACTCTACTTCGGGCGAAATGTGCGAATTCACATCATAAGCGTTCTCAATAGTTTACAAATACGGACCAGCGTCGTTCCGTGGTGCGGCGTGAGCACCATATCCAGTTTTCGGGGAAACCACTGGGATTTCTTTCAGGCCAGAGTTTTGCGTGGCGTGTTGCGCCATGTTTTGCTTCCTCTTGTCAATGTACACCTCTCCGACACTCCGAGAAACAGGCATTTGAACCCCGACCTCCCACCAGGGAGTCAACTATCGAAATTGGTGGGAAGAGTCACTACTCTTGGTTCTCACTCCGGACTACTTTATCATCCAAGCATGCTACTTGGTGCTATGAAATCTTACTTCGCTCATTCTTCGCATGTTTCTTTTGCGTCTGTTGTGCTGACTAGTGTGCTTCCGTCTGCGTTTGAAGGCGTGGCGGACCTCGTTACTTTGATCCGATTCCCATCGAATGCTGCTCATGGTTTTGGAGCAAGCGACATGTTGATTCAGTCCAAAGTAAGCTCGTTTGAGCAGCTACATCCAATTGCTCGTCAGCTGGTGCCAAAAGCAGCGCTATGGATTCCGCTTTTTCGAGCAATTATGGGCACCGCCCATGAACCAGCTCTACGCTGTCAAAGGGTCACTCATGGCAATGTTGCACTACTCGATTTTGTCTCTTTAAGCAGTGACCAGATCTCGCATGACATCAATCATTTAGACTTGATCTACTGTTTCAAAATATGTGACTACGTTCTTGATTGTTTGGAAGAGTCACCTGTTTTTCAGCTGAGACTTTAGGTGCCCTCATAGGAAAAGGTCTTCTGGAAAAGGACCTTCGTAAGATTGGTGAGCTTACCGCCTCGGATTGAGCGTGACAAATTGCGAGCCGACTCTCCTTTTCATTCTCATGATGCGAATATAGATGCGTGTATTAGATCTGTAGAGTGTTTTGGTATTCCCGTGATCAATTATACCGGTAATGTGTCTAAGCCAGCCACGCGGTTGATGTATGGTTCTACCGCTGGATGCTTCAAAATTGGACCAATGACTGGAAAGGACCGGAGAAACAGAACAATGGTACCGAAGAAGTCCCCAAATAGAAATAGAATCCCTATAGACTCAACGCCGAAGCCTATGAACGAATGCTTCATGAGAATAAGAATGATTCCGCCAAAAAAAAATAAAGTGGGCTTGATCTTTGTGGGTCGAGCAAAAAAGTATATCGTTCTGGATGGCCCGATGATGAGGACGACGCCAATTATAAATAAAATATTGCCTATGGCAAGCAAGCTAGAATCAAAAAACGTCATGATGCCGAGAAGGAAGAACACCACACCGGCAGCCGTCGATGCGACTCCATATTCTTTTCGTTGTTAGCGAGGTTCGTAACATATTTAGTTCAAAAGAAGGTTTGACATACTCTGTCTCTCGGTTAGCCACAATGTTGAGTCAAAGAGCATTATTTACAAATGATTATGTGGTATATAGAACGGTTGCTTAAGTCATGTGGGGTGTAAGGATTCTTTTGACTCGACACGCCATAAATCGCGGCTGTGTGGGGAGACGCGACGACGTGCCTGTTTTTTGCATTTTTTTGCGCAAGGTTTTCTAGTTTGCTGTAAGCATAACGAACAAGTGAGAATTTCACCGAAGATTCGGATCCGGAGTAGTAAACTAATTCAGTTAAGTGATATTCGTCACTATATATTTCTGCTTTTTTTTTTTTTTTCCTTATGTTGAGCTAAGAGATTCTTCTAATGCTCGGCTGAAATTTGACTGAATGAAAAATAGGGAGAGAGTTTTTGCTATACGCAACAATTAAATTTTACTGAGATTCAAACAGATTCGAACAGAATCGAAAAGAGAGAATAAAATACAAATTTATTCAAAAGGGTCATTCATCACCCACACAAAGCGCTCAATGCAAATCTATTTACAGCAGAATTTCGAAGCATTTCTAATGCCGAGTCTCTGTATTTTGTTTAGACTGGAACACGACCGTACTTATCGCCACATCCAGAAGCTGCGTGCACCAATTCACCGAGTGCGCAGCCCCAAATTATTACGTCCCTACAGATATCAAGAGTGCGAGACAAAGCTTGATTCTAGCATAAAAATTCAGTCCTGTGGAACCATGTCACACTTATTGCCAGGGGAAAAAGACGATAGTCTGCCATCCGTACCTCCACCGTCATACGAAGAAGCCCTCAATTCTGCTCCAGTTCTCCCAGCCCGACCACAAGAAGGCACACCGCAACAAGAATCGTTTTCTCACGTGCCTCCGGCCCAGCCACCCAGACCTCAGCATCCCACACTGACACCTTTTCCTTGTAGCCGACCTCCAAGTCACCAAAACCCGGCGCAAGCTCAAACCGCCCAAACTTCACAGCTATATAGCAACAACAGCAGCTTGCCTTTTGACTTTCCACGTGGCTATCTCTGTAGTAAGTGTAAGAATACAGGGTTCAGAGAAAAGAACGGGAAACCATGTTCGCACTGCTGGCCCAAATTCTTCAAGAAGCAGACGTACAATCCAAACCCTGCTCTTAGCTTCAGATACCCACCGGGATTTATTTGCGACAAATGCTGCAATACAGGGCTGAAGCTCAGAAATGGGCTTTCTTGCCAGGACTGCTACTCTCGCTTCGCTCCACGTAATCTAACATCACAAGCTCCCATTACTTACGCGAGACCCCCATTTTCAATGCAGTTTACGCCGTATAATGGATTCTCTTCTTCTGGCTTTGCTCCAGGTGGTTTCGCTCCTCCGGTCACTCCTCAATACTTGCAACCGGGCGACCCGAGAATGGGGGGTACAATCTGTGGACGCTGCCGCGGCTCAGGGAGAGTCACTTTTTTTTTAGATCAAGAGCTTTGCCTGATCTGTGGAGGGGTGGGACGATTGTTCAACTATAGGTAGCATCGGTAGTGAGGACTATATTAAACTCAGATCATACTCAGATGTCAGGTATACTCATGGAACGTTTATTGCGAAGCGCCCATTGAGAAGCGTCTTTTGAGAGTGCAATACAAAATACCAGGGAGCTGTTCTAGCGACTCGCCTCGAAGTATTCTAAGATTTTAGGATCTTTCAACGTCTTCAAAAGGCAAGCAGAATCGGAAGCGGAAAAAGACCTTCCTAAATCCGAGCGTCGACAGAAAGGACTATAGAGGTTTTCTGCCATATGAGGGTGCCGTGACGAACGATCAGACAGCATTTCAACTGATATCGATTCAGTGTTAAAAAGTTGTAGCTATGGCGAGACACAGATCCCATTAATAAACCTTGCGGGCAAGCACCCGTTGACCAATAGAAGCCATTATATTAGCAAAGGAACACAACTATAATCGCATATGCATTCATTCTCTTTTGAATCTATGAAGTATCTTTATTGCGTACTTAATTGTAGTTGGATGGGTATTTGAAGTCATTCAACTCCAAGAAGTTTTCCTTCACACTTCTGATCGAGACGAATCTGGTCAAGATGTTTCCAGAACCTGCTTTGTCGTTTGTACCAGACATTCTCGCGCCTCCGAACCATTGTTGAGCAACGACTGCACCCGTGGACTTGTCATTGATGTAGAAGTTTCCGGCACAATACCTCAATCTCTCCTCGGCCAATCTAATGGCTTCACGATCCTTGGCGAAGATAGAGCCAGTCAAACCGTAGGTTGTGACGGAATCGATCTTGTCCATGATAGCTTCAAACTCGCCATCTGGGTATGCATATGCGGTCAAAACAGGACCGAAGAATTCTTTCGACAAGAACTCGTGCTCTGGGTTTGAGGTTTCAATCAAGGTTGGCTGGACGTAGAACCCGGTTGTGCTGTCAGTCTCACCACCCTTCACAATAGTCAACTCAGGGTCTGTCTTGGCTTGCTCGATGGCGCTGGTCAACTTGTCGAAGGATTGTTGGTGAATGACGGGCCCCATGAAGTTTTGAAGAGTGCTAGTCTCGGTGGTATTTCCAATGGTAATGTTATCCATGGCGGCAGAAAGTTTCTCCTTGAATTCCGGCCACATGGATTGCGGCACGTAGACTCTAGAAGTAGCAGAGCATTTCTGGCCCTGGTATTCGAAAGCACCCCTCAATGTAGACAAAACAGCGTGATCTACGGGAGAAGACTCGTGAATCAAGTGAAAGTTCTTTCCACCGGTTTCTCCCACAACTCTGGGGTAGTCTCTGTAGACGTCTTTAGCCAAGTTCGAGGCGATGGTACCGTACAAACTCTTGAACACTTGAGTGGACCCCGTAAAATGCAATGAGGCGAAGTCGCGGTCGTTCACTACCAAATCGGTGATCTCGACAGGGTTTCCTGGAATGAAGTTAACCACGCCTGCTGGCAAGCCGGCCTCCTCCAAAATGGTTAAAAGAAGGTAGTTGGAAAGAACGGCAGTGGCAGATGGCTTCCAGACAACAGTGTTACCCATCAACGCGGGAGCACCCACCAAGTTACCGGCAATAGCAGTGAAATTGAACGGGGTGACCGCGTACACAAAACCTTCCAAGGGTCTGTATTCGGCTCTGTTCCATACGCCAGGAGCTGACTCGATGGGCTGTTGCTGGTACAATTCCTCGGCATACTTGACGTTGAATCTCAAGAAATCAGCCAATTCGGTGACACAGTCGATTTCTGCCTGGTAGACGTTTTTACCTTGCCCGAGCATGGTGGCTGCCAACATGTCATACCTGTACTTTGTGGCAATCAAATCGGCGGCTTTCAAAAACACCGCAGCCCTGTCAGTCCAGGCCATCTTGGCCCATTTGTCCTTGGCGTTTTTACTGGCCTGAATCGCAGCCCGCACATCATCCTTGTTTGCCTGAGCAAAGTTTGCCAACACTTGCGAGTGCTTGGCTGGATTCACTTGTGCGACAGTGGGCCTGTCAAAAATTTTTTCCCCGTTGATCACAAGCGGGATGTCCAATGCCGAGTCGGTGAATTTGGTGATAGACGCCCGCAAAAGATCCCAGTCTTTTTGTTGCGTGAAAGAGAACTCTTTGATTGGTTCGTTGGTAAGTGAAGGTGGCACTTTGACCTGTGCGAGCTGGCTCACCGAGCGAACAGCGAGCCTGGGAACCCTGGAAATAACCCCACCACGGCTGCTACGAAGCATCGAAGGGCGGGCATTGCGGGGAACACGGGAGAATCTCAACATTTTCTTTCAGTGCTTTTGATGGAGAGCGTTTCTAGAAAGAAAGGTTATTAGAAGTGGCAGAGTAATTGTCGGCTTACAATTAGGGTGGCCGGGGAACGCCCGTATTTATATCACCTCTGGCAAGTCCTGCCTCCCCACATAGATACCGCGGGCCTCGGGGAGGGTAATATAGAGCGAGAGATGGGCGAAAGCCAGAAGTCGGCAGGGCATGGCGAGGGGCACTGCACATAAGAGCACCGGTTTCTCTGCGTGCACGCCCGATCCCGCGACAGGGTGCGCTTGGCGAGATAACACGGCTCAGGCCCGAGACTCACAGTATGGCACATCATGTGACGAAATGCGGAGGGGGACAGATCAATCTATCATATACTAGCGGACCATTTACTTGTTTCCATTTCATAATTTCATATTCGAGGCATATGTATCGAAAAATGGCAGTCACAAAGACTGGGGTCTTGGCATAAAAGCTCCAACTGTGCGCAAAACAGCACAGACTGGTCAATCCTCTGTAGGAGATGACGTGTGCTTTCTCAAGCTAATGCATTGGCGCCCATGAAATTGGCGCATATAGAAGCCTTTCATTCAGGCATTCGCCTGCTTTCTACTAAAGCGTCAACTCGAGCTTCCATGTGCTGAAGTTTGGTTTCTGTATCCTGCACCTTTGTGTCAAATACCCCGGCCTGCTCATCTACGGCCTTTCTCATGATCTCCAAGCTAGAACTCCAGCTTTGCATCTCACTCTTCAAAGACTCCAATGTATTGTCTAAGTCACTCACAGTGCTCACAGCCGCTGCTAGGTCATTGTGAGTTTCGTGAAGACTGCGTAGCCGTGATATCACCGCTGGAAGTCTGGAGCCAATGTGTTCTATGTCGTCGAGCTTCAGAAACAAAGTATCCACTTTTCTCTCAAAAGAGCCTACGTGAGACATCCTTGTAGCATTATCCAGCTCTCTCGAATGCGTAGCACGGGGATCATCAGGAAGTGCCAACTGGGCCATTCTCCTGGTCTTAGCCAATGCCTCAAGCTCTTTGTTGAGCTCTGAAACCTTGATTTTCATGGCATCCATCTCGTACTCTGGATTGTAGAGTACATTGACCTTTCGGTCGAGGTCTCGCAAGTGTAGTTGGATGTTTGCCAGCTTCGAAATCTCGCTTGTTCCTATCGCCTGCTCTAGCTCGTTGATTCGCAGTTCTATATCGAGTATTCTACCTGCCGAGGGCTGGTGTGACGTAGATGTCAGCGATTGCTGAGATGCGGATGTTTCATATGGAGCCTTTTGCTTGTCCAGTTCCTCTGAGCTTTCGAAAAGTGCTAATTGCTCATCTACTTGCAGGAAGACTGATTTGATCTGTTCGGAATAAATCCCATCTTTACCTCCACTCTGAACCTGTGTTTCTAGAGCTTCTCGTAGCCGAATGATCTCAGATGTGGCCTCTTCATCGTCTTTCTCTAACTCTTTCAATTCCTGGGCAATTCTTGCGATTCGTTGGCTTCTCGTCTCAATCCATCTTTTCGAACGATACGAGTTTCTGCCCTGCTTCTCTGCCACTAGAGAGCCCAGGAAATCGGCATGATCCACTATATCTTCTAGCACGTTCTCCTCGAACTTGTTGTGTGCGGACAAAGTGTTGAGTTTATCAGTGTCAATGTCTTGGCTATGAGGTTCTGAAGCCCCCACACGCAAGCTATTCACTGAGTCCACGTCGGACGTTTCGTAAATTTCTTGCCCTGAATCTAGGTCCGGAAGCAAATCCATCTTCTATGCTGTTACGATAAAGCGAAAAGGATGGCGGGAAATAGATCAATAATGTGGGTGAATGTGAGGCTCGAACCAATTCAAAACATGGTGGGGTATTTGTATATGGATCTCCACGCATCACCAAGATAATACGAGGTGTGCGCGTGCGCGGAATCAATTCCAGATTCCGAATAAAGATCCCTGGATCGCAGACCCGATTGTAGATGCATTCAGTCAGTTTTTTTGTGGAGCGAAAGTTGCAAGCACGTTTTGCGATTGTTACGAGGTTCATTTGCACATTTATTAGTAGTTTCGGTATTTACTTCGCCACGATTTGCACAACGTCCTCATCATTCACCGGATGCTGCAACCCACATTTCTGTGGGGAGTGTTTTGCACTGGATCCCCATACCAAGGCATATTTGAACTGATTTTTCATTTCTCGATGAATGGAATCGCACACTTGCAAAATGGTCGAATCCCGCCTTACCACCATCGGATCGTCGAACTTTGGCATGATTCCTCTCCTCTTTGTATAAAGCCGTATCAAGCCTAGCTGGCGCCAGATCTCCTCCTTCAATTCGTCAATACCCAACTCCAACTCACAGGAGATCACCATAGTGTTGGGCTCGCGCGCCAATCTGTCGCACTCCTCTAGCGACACGACGTCAGCCTTGTTGTACACGTAAAGACACTTGATGTATGACATGTGCTGCTCATTGATGACATCAATGAAGTCTTCGATTGTACAGTTCTCGTCACGCACAAGCACATCGGCGTTGTGGATCTTGTAGTCCTTTAAAAGGGCACTCACGATCTTCTCGTCGAGATATTTTGGCGGCGTTGTGGAGTTGAGCTTTACTCCACCGGTCTTTTTGATCTTCAACGAGATGTTGGGCTTCTCCTTATTAAGGCGGATCCCCATACTCTCCAACTCGTTTTCCAAAATCTGTCTTTGCTCCCCACTCTTGGTAGCATCTAGAACCATTAGAATTAAGTCGGATGTTCTTGATACTGCAATGACTTGACGACCACGGCCTTTACCCTGAGAAGCTGCCTTAATGATACCGGGCAAATCCACAATCTGGACCTCGGCACCGTTGTATTCAAGAATTCCACCGACGGATGTCAAAGTTGTAAACTCATAGTTTGCAGCTTCTGACTTTGTGTTGGTGACCTTCAGGAGGAATGAGGACTTACCCACAGACGGAAATCCAATAAGGGATACTCTTGCATCTCCGGCTTTTGCAATCTCAAACCCCTGGCCGCCTCCAGAGGAACCTTGACCTGGTTGAGGTTCCAAGAGCTCTCTTCTGTACCTGGCTAATTTACCCTTCAACAAGCCAATATGATACTCCGTCGCTTTGTTTTTTTGCGTACGAGAAAGTTCCTCTTGGATCTGAGCGATTTTTTCTAGAATTCCCATCTTGTGCTTGTACAGTGATGGAACCTCAATCCATTCGAATTAGGTATGTCTCTGCACGAGCGATGGTGCAAGATACACCCGTACATTCGTGAACTTGCATCATATAGAATCACAGTATTGGCCCATAGCTTAGAAATTTGAGGGTCTTGAAATTTCTTTCAGATTTATCAAAAAGAAAAAAAAATCATGACGAAGAAATTGTATTCAGTCCTCAAGAAAGACTTGTGTCATTCACCTTTCTATCGGCGGAGCCAGGCAACTATCAAGTTTCTCAGCTAGCTTCAAAGTTGCAGTTGTACTATGTTTCGCAGTGAGTCTGGGGCTTCAAAAGTCAGCCTGCACTCCACCAATACCTCATCTCATCCTACTATCAATTTGTTCCCAGATTCAAGTCGGTATCATGCCCAAGACAAACTACAAATATGACCGGTCTGGCACTGACCTTACTGATGTATTTGGGTCTTCCGTACGCGCCAAAAAGAAAATAAAGACGCTCGAAAACTTGCTTGCGAAGGACGACTTGCCAGCAGACATTCGTATAGAGAAGGAAAGAGCACTCAAAGCGTTGCGAGTTGATTTGAGAGCAAGACTATTCGACTTGAAGACGCAGAAACGAGCGAAGAAATATCACATGGTACGCTTTTTCGAGCGGAAGAAGGCCATCAGAAAGCTAAAGCAAGCCCAAAAAGCATACGATGAGGCAACCGCAGAGGGTGTGAAAAAGGACATAAAAAAAGCCAGAAAACTCTTGAGACATTGTCAAGTTGATATCACCTATAACGTCATGTATCCTAAATCTCGGAAGTATATCTCACTTTACCCCACCGGCCCTTCCGCAGCGGAGGTTGAGGACGAAAACGTGAAAAAAGGTACCCAGATCACAGATGCGCGAAGACTCGAGTTAAAGAAGAAAGTGGAAGAGCTCATAGACCTGGAAAGCTTGCCTTTCACATTTGATGATGCGTTAAAGGGTAAGCACATCAACATAGATAATGTCAGATGGCCATGGGAGTCCACAGAGGTCGATCCCACTGCCATCGACAATAATGAAGAGGAGGAAGAAGATGATTTCTTCGAATAACTTTTGCATTTGTAACATAGCGATACTTCTTGAATATAACGTTTCCGACGCCACTTGAGAAATACTCACATAAGCGTAATTCGCTTCTCGTAAGAGATTTGCATTGCGTCGTTGACGCACATGACCACGACTTCTTGTCCCCTCATGTCATCAAAGATCTCCAATGCGCCAGCAACTTTACCTTTTTTACCAATTAATTTGGGCGACACTCTCTTTATAGCCAAAAGTTCTTCTTTCGTTGCATCACACAAG
Organism: Metschnikowia kofuensis (nom. inval.); assembly: GCA_030564885.1. Lineage (NCBI taxonomy): Eukaryota > Fungi > Ascomycota > Pichiomycetes > Serinales > Metschnikowiaceae > Metschnikowia > Metschnikowia kofuensis (nom. inval.). The sequence goes on from JAJLZY010000048.1 coordinate 10,720, forward strand.
ATGAAGAACCAGGACTCTCTCTGCATTTTTGGAAAGTGTGGCGCATGCGCCTTAAATTCCCGCGTCAATGGTGAATTGTGGTGCTCCAACACCGCGGAAATACTTTCAGGGTTGTCTTGTTTCACAGTGAGTTCGCCAGTGGGCAAATGCGTCATCACGCGCACGAACGATTTGACCTCATCGTGTTCAGTGATACCTAGCTTTTTGGCGAGCTTTTCGAGCTGCGGTGGGTTATATGTTCCAAGCGTTTTTAGCTCCGTTTGATCAGCGATATTTGCAGAGTTAACGCCCAGAAATGCCGTTAACGGATGCTCGTCGTACCATATTCTTTGCTTAAGACACTGCATAATCTTGATGAATGTAAGCACCACGTTTAAGTAGCCAAGCTCAGATGCCACATCTATAAAAGCTTGCAAGATACGCAAGGCCTGATCCAACACAGAAATCGTATCTTGAGCGTAATCAGCAATAGGAAGATCAACTCGGCTCATGAAGGCTTGAAGTAACAAGAAAGCTTTAACATGAGGATCCCAAATAAATTCGTAATCGATATCTTCTGCTGGGTATCTCATAGCTTGAGACATCTCCATGTTGATGAGCTCCTCGCCATGTCTCGTGGCTAACTCATCATACTCAGTTGCGAGACACAAAATACGTAAGCAATCTCTAAATGAGGATTCCACTTTGATGTTTTTCAAAGCTGTACGGATGGACTTGTGCGAAAGGTAGTAGAAGGATGAAATTTGCAAGAACGATGTGGGTAAAAGCTGATCTTTCGATCCGAGCTCGACGCACAGTGATTCGAGCAAGTTTTCGATCGTGCTGTCAATAAGGCCGCCGAGGTAGCGAGATATACCTGCTGGAGTGATGTCTTCTATCCCGTAATAGGTTGGATTGTTATGTGCCCTTCTGTACAAGAAGGTCCAAGTCAAAAAGTCCATAGCTTGCTGTCTTGATTTGATTGTTCCGCTTGCAATTTCTGCACCAATGTGATCATCCAAAACTTTATGAAGTGACGACTCAACGGGAAACCCGATGTTCAAAAAGTGCTTGTAAAAGACCTTCTTGGACTCTTTTGTGTACACGATTGCAGTACCGCTTGTATCAAAAGCTGGACGACCCGCTCTTCCCATCATTTGTAAAATATCGGTCAAATCCATATCTTTGTAATCCTCAATTTTGGAATCAAAAAATTGCGTTCCCTTGATGATAACAAGGTGGGCAGGCAAATTAACGCCCCACGCTAATGTCGAAGTGGCAATTAAAATCTGTATTTTTCCCGCTTCAAACAATTTGTGCGCAATTTGACGGTCAGACTCGACCAAACCAGCATGATGCAAGCCCATTCCAAATTGTAAGGAAAGTCTCAAAGTATCATCCTTCACCTTTTCCAACACACTTTGTAGTTCGTCATCGTTCATCTTCAAAAACCTTCTGGGATTCAGCTCCATGCCACACAAGTGAATAAGATCAAGAGCTGTAAGTCTTGTCTGTCGTCTCGAAGCCACAAAGATCAAAACAGGTTTCTCAGGCGAGTGCTGCTTAATTGCCATAAATGCCGGCTTGTTCATAGTCTTCATCAATGGGCAGAACGCTAAATTATCTGGAAATCCATCGATGTACATTTGCAAGGGCACAGGTCTCACTGATGATGAAAAGTTGAAAAGTCCTTCGTTAACGCGAAGCCAGCCAGCCATATCGATGGCATTAGATACAGCAGTTGACATCCCTAAAAGCCTAATTGGCTTCTTTGTCTCTGCCGAAATATAGTTCATACGACTAACAATCATCTCCAAGATGGGACCTCTGTCACTTGCAAGTAAGTGAATCTCGTCCATGATGACCAAAGATATTTCTTGCACAAATTTTCTTGTTTGCCAATTACGCGAGATGCCGTCGAATTTTTCTGGCGTTGTGATTATAATGCTGGCTTCTCTCACTTCTCTAGCTTCAGGTAAAGAATCACCCGTCAATTCTACGAGTTTGTGCGATGTATTCTTCGTGATTCTCGCCCGCCAGTCATCGACTCTTTCACGAACTAAAGCTTTCATGGGGGCAATATACACGACCTTTGAACCTGGATATTCTTTGAATGCGTGCCAAATCGCCAACTCTGCGACGACAGTCTTTCCTGAACCCGTGGGAGATCCAACGAATACATTGGAATTTGTGTTGTACAATGAGTGAAATGTCATCGTCTGCATAGGGTTGAAATAGCGGAACTTTGAGTTATAAATCTTCTCGACGCTTTGGTTGTGTAAGGCCGCAACAGGAAGGGGCTGCAAACGCAACAAGTTCGTTCGTAAAGTATCGTTAATAGGTCTGATTAAGTGCTGGAATGAAACCGAATGAACTGTCTCAGAACCAATCCAAGTGTCTGAAAGAACCCTCACCACAATTTGAGCTGGAGAGGGGTCAGACAACGGTATCATAAAGTCAAGCTCATGCGAGTTTCTCATCTGATTTCTGCGGAGAATGAATTTCTCAACATGAAGAATACTGGAATCCTCGGAATCTTCAACAGTGACCCAGAAAAATTGGGCGTTCCCATGAAATTTTTCATCCCATACAAAGTCAGGCTCCAAAAACACATGCATGCGAACGACGTTGTTTGTGATGGGGAAGATTTCTGCATCAATCTCAATAAATGGGAATCTACCAACTAGTTTGTATAGCTTGTCTCCTGCTCCAGAATTGTGAACCAAGTCACCAAGCTCTGCTACCGAATATTCGCGTAAAGTCTCGATACTAGGGTTTTTTGAGCGTATGTTTCTCAATATTGGTTCAGAAAGGTCGAATTGGCTCAAAGGATGATCAAACGCCCAGGACCGGCGATCAATCGATTTGCACAAAGATAGCATGATTTTCAGGAAGTGTCCCCACTTGCGATTTATACTTATCAAAAACAAAGCTCGGCATATTCTCGCTGCATTTTGGGCAACATAATTGCAGTCCGATACAAGAGAAGACTCCTTGAGGTGTATTTGCGAGATGAAAGCCTGGAGGAGAATGTTGGTTTTCCACTGATTCGACTCTGCTTCCCCTGCGACTTGACATGGCGTTTGGTTATCGACAACTTTCTTGAGTTCCTCTTTCTCTTCTTCTCTGAATTTGATGTTGTCGAATTCGCTACTCATACTGATCATGGCCAAAACGTCAGCCTTGGTAGCTTTGGAGTTGAGAGTGTGATTGAAGATTTCAATCGAATTGTGGAGCAAATAGAAGTCTGAAGCAACTCTGCCTAAGTCTTTCGCGATAAAAGCACCCGAATTTTCGTCGAAGACAATCATTTGCAAAGAATGAAGTCTTCGAGCTGCTTCGATGATCATGTTTCGTCTGCGATTCAAGAGCATTGGGTCTTCTTCGAGTTCTTTCCAGTTGATAGCGTACACCTGGGGGTTCTGTCTCATTCTGACCATCATGTAAGTATATCCCAACCATTGGACACCTTCTTCAATCGTGGTAACTGTTCCCAAAGAGATTTCGGCATTAAGGTTGTCGATGAGTTTAGCCAGAAGCTTCGACTCAATCGGGTGTTGCTGGCAAATCAATGAGACATAATGGTCGAGTCTGTCGCTCGTGGTGCACAAAATACCTGTACCAAATTTCTCGAACTGAGGTCTTCCAGCACGACCAAAAATTTGAATGACGTCGGAGATTCCCAAATCGGTAAATCCACCTTGCTTGGCATCGTATACCTGTGTACCCTTCACAATAACAACCGCAGCTGGTAAGTTGACACCCCATGCCAAAGTAGCTGTGCAGCACAAAACTTTTATAGCACCACTAAGAAACATTTTCTCTGTAAGATTTCTATCTGACCGGAGCATGCCCGCATGATGGACACCAAAGCCGTGCTGAAAGAGCTCCCGCAAATCCTTTGACCTATTTCTACCGGCGGCCTCGCGCTTAAACCAATCATATGAATCGCATGTGTCTGATGTGTCAAAGTAGTCAAGCTCACCGTTTTTCTGAGCCATGGAAATATAAGTCTGGGCTGTTTTGACTGTATCTTTTCTCGAATGTACAAACACCATCACTTGAACGCCATCTCTTATGTTGTCAAGGAGCCTGTCGTAAGACACTCGGTCAAGATTTTCGCGAGCAGTCTTCGATCCTGCTTTCCCTCTGACACCAACAAGCTCTTGTTTGAGCGGGCATGGTCTGAACAGCTGGTCGAAGTAAAACATTCCGATGCTCCTATTCACGCCCAAGAAGTCGGCGACATCCATAAAATTTGGAAGAGTTGCAGAGAGACCGACCACTCTTATCATCAGCTGAGTACTTTCGACTTGGCGTAGAGTTCTTGCGACCAAAGTCTCGATAACCGAACCTCGATCTTCGTGCAACAAGTGAACCTCATCGATAATTAAAAGTTTGACCTTCGCTACCAAATCCGTGTCTCCATTCGATTTTTTCGTTATCACATCCCATTTTTCGGGTGTTGTGACAATAACTTGGGTCGTCATGATTTCGGCTCTCGAAAGTTGCATATCGCCTGTAAGCTCCCTCACTTTGATCCCGAGCCATTTCAACTTCTGTGAGTACTTCTCGACAATTTCGGCCGCGAGTGCTTTGAGGGGAGCGACGTAGATAATCTTGAACTCGTCGTAGTCAATGTCGATGACCCCTTCTTCTGCCTCGGTCACAAACTGGCCAATCGTGTGGAGAATTGTCAAAAGGGCTACGTCGGTTTTACCTGCACCTGTAGGAGCGCAGACCAACATATTTTCGTTCGTATTGTAGGCGACCGGGTACACCAAACTCTGCATCTTATTAAGGGTGGCGTAATTAAACGTGCCCTGACATAGAAAGTCAAGTTCAGACACATTCACCAATTGTGAATCTCTTATGTAGTTGTTTGAAATATTTTCCGGGTATGGAATCACGATTTCCTCGTGCGTGGGATAGCTTTCCCTCGTGGTGCCCGCTGGAAGCAGGTACAGTTTTCCCGTGATGGCTATAACATTGCCCACATCTTGCTTCTTGAACACATGAGGATACAATCCTTTGCCCGTGGCAGCCGGCGCAAGCTTTTCGTTCTTCCGTCTTTCCCTGTTCATTATGAGTTGCTCAACACGCTCCTCGGGTGTCATGAGGCTGGGGTCTTTGTCGAATTTTTCGGGCATGCTGCTCGATTGACTCTGTGTCTTCAAACGAAGCAATTCTTGGCGATGCTGAACAATCTGAGATATAAGGTCAAACTCTTCAAAGCCGAAAATATCGAACAATGCTGACTGCAATTCCTCGTCGCTAGGCGACTGAAGCAAAGTGTTTTCAACCAAGTTGAAAATCTCCGCGTCGTCCTGCCCTCTGGAGATGCTGACTCGAGAACATTCCAGCTTGATCTTCTTGATCACAGAAACCGAATCAGGCGTTCTTCCACTTATGCTCTTGACCTGTTCTGTGGAGAGGTCTGCAAATAGATCCAAAGTGGCCTGTAAATTGACTTGGGGCAACGACTCGCCATCGATTTTGGGCGGTTTCTGCGGCAATGGGATCTGCAATGAGTCTACCATGTCCACCATTGGCGCCATGGCTTGCATGTACGACTTCGTCGAAGTCGCCGTGTATTGAGCCATTATCGAGATTAGCGACGATAAAAAAATACGAGTAGACTTTTGAAGGACGTAGTAATCAGACCAATGCCGAAACTCGAGGTTTGGTTGCTAACGGTTGCGTGTCTCACGTGACTTCCATATCGGCGCCATCTTCACATCGATGCGGCTCAGTCTAACACTCCAGGCAGCGCGCATCGCATCTCAGGCCAAAAAATTTCCAGACTCTGTATCCTATTCCTACCAGTCGAACAAAGAACTTATAATGGGCAAAAAGAGCAAGTCCGCGGGAAAGGCTGCTAACCCCGCTTCTGCTAAAAGAGCATCGAAGTCTCACAATGCTACCTCTAAAAGAGCACACGAGTCTGAGAGCGAGAACGAGGCTTCCGATGCTGAGAATTTGGTCGATGAGCTCGATGAAGAGTTTGACGAAGTCGCCCAGCTTTTAGGAGAAAACATCGAGGACCCCGAAAAAAAGCAAAGCGAGAAGCAACGCAAGAAGGAAGAGGCCAGGCTAGCACAGCAACAGCAACAAGATGCGGCCATCAAGCCCACTCGTGCGGAGGTCGCTGCGGACGAAGAAGATGAAGATAATTATAGCTTCGACAACGCGGGTTTTTCAGAGCCTACGCTTCAGGCTATCCACGATATGGGATTCTCAAAAATGACAAAGGTTCAGGCCAAGACCATTCCGCCTTTGTTGGCTGGAAGAGACGTGTTGGGTGCAGCTAAGACTGGGTCCGGTAAGACATTGGCTTTTTTGCTCCCGGCCATTGAGCTCTTGTACTCCCTCAAATTCAAGCCTAGAAATGGTACGGGTGTCATTGTGATCTCTCCCACAAGAGAGTTGGCGCTTCAAATCTTTGGTGTCGCGCGTGAGTTGATGCAGCATCACTCGCAAACATTTGGCATTGTCATCGGTGGAGCCAACAGGAGACAAGAGGCTGAAAAGTTGGCCAAGGGAGTCAATTTGTTGATCGCCACTCCAGGAAGATTGTTGGATCACTTGCAAAACACACAAGGGTTCGTTTACAAGAACTTGAAGGCTTTGGTCATCGATGAGGCTGACCGTATCTTGGAAATTGGATTCGAGGAAGAAATGAAACAAATCATCAAGATCTTGCCAAACGAAGACAGGCAATCTATGTTGTTTTCTGCTACACAAACCACAAAGGTTGAGGACTTGGCTCGTATGTCCTTGAGACCAGGGCCTTTGTACATCAATGTTGTTCCTGAAACCGCAGCCTCGACTGCCGATGGCTTGGAACAAGGCTACGTCGTGTGCGAAAGTGACAAGCGATTTTTGCTTCTCTTTTCATTCTTGAAAAGAAACGCAAAGAAAAAGATAATTGTCTTTCTTTCCTCCTGTAACTGTGTCAAGTACTTTGGTGAATTGTTGAACTACATCGACTTGCCAGTCTTGGATTTGCACGGGAAGCAGAAACAAGCGAAAAGAACGAGCACATTCTTCGAGTTTTGTAACGCCAAACAAGGAATCTTGATCTGTACGGATGTCGCTGCCAGGGGTCTCGACATCCCTGCAGTGGACTGGATCATCCAATTTGACCCTCCTGATGACCCAAGAGATTATATTCACAGAGTCGGTAGAACCGCCAGAGGGACCTCGGGCAAGGGTAAGTCTTTGATGTTCTTGACTCCCTCCGAGCTTGGATTCTTGCGCTATTTGAAAGCTGCCAACGTGCCTCTCAACGAGTACGAATTTCCCACGAATAAAATTGCCAATGTTCAAAGTCAGTTGGCTAAGTTAATCAAGTCAAACTTCTGGTTGCATCAGAGTGCCAAAGACGGGTACCGTTCTTACCTACAGGCATATGCCTCGCACCATTTGAAAACCGTGTACCAGATTGACAAGTTGGATCTTGTGAAGGTGGCGAAGTCTTTTGGATTCGATGTGCCTCCAAAGGTCAACATAACAATTGGTGCCAGTGGCAAGTCCATAGAGAAAAAGCACAAGAAGCAGAGAAGGGCCTAAAGTAGGAGCAAATGAATAGCGGACAGAGTGTGTATCATAGTATAAATATAAAGTAGTCATTGACTTTTAGATAGGGTCGACAGTCTGAAACAGCAATAACCCCGAGCAGCGCAAACCGAATTAAATCAATTGATGCAGCTATAATAATTAAGGTTGCACGAATTATTTGCTCCGATGTAATAAATTGTCGGGCTAAGTATTTTTGCATTTTAACATGTTGCATCGCGTTGAGATAATCCGCGCGCTCGTCTTTCTTTGGAGCATCATCTCTAATCAAACACTCATCTAAGCACAATGAAGGTATTAGAGGAACGAGACGCTTTCCTCCTGGACTATGAGATACTACAGCATTTGACTGATATAAAGGAAAAGTTTGGTTGGAGCTTTACAGCTGAAGATGATGCTAATGCTAAATACAAGAAAAAGAGGTTTGCAGGCGCAGGCGTGGGGCTAGAATCCATTACGAGAGACATCTTGCTGTACCTATCAAAAAATGCCGCCGGAGTGATCACTTCTGAGGCTGGGTTCGGCGACTTAATGGCATTTCTTAATACATTCGACTTGATGAAAGCCGAGAAGCTCCAGATCGTGAACTCTTTGCCGAGATCAATGGTGCATTTGTATGGTTTGGTGGAAGAATGCGATCAGAGATTTGACGAAGAGTCTTGTCAATCTATTATTGATAAGATAGATGAGCTTTTTCCGGTCGCTCAGGAAGAGGAAGAGGAAGAGGTCGAAGAGGAAGCGGAGGGAGAAGAAGGAGAGTACGACGAAGATGCCATGGTAGACGGCGAGGCTTAAAGTTTTTGAATGCCTCGCAATAATAAAAGTGAAATAAAACATCGTAAGGTTCAAGCCACAAATACGTATTCACCATTGAAAAGTCTGCAAATCAAGGTCTAGAGGGTTATAGGAATCCTTCCATCACCCCGGTGTGTCCTTCACCAATCTCAGTCTCTGTGTCGCTCGATTTGCTCCCGAACGCTTTCAATCCATTTGTTTGCAAGTCATGTTTGAGTTTGAGCATTCTCTCACCAAAACCTTGTAGAATACCGGCCGGCCCGTCGAACGCCTCGCTGTGTTCTTTAAATTGAAGCCATGAATGTTCTCCATCAAGAATCGGGTCTTTGTCTAATTCGGCATTTTCCCTCTTGATTGCTTCCATCGATAGGATTTTTGTCAATTTCTCGCCATCTAAACTTAGATCAAGGCTATCTTCTTTCGTAAGGTTTTCGGTTTCTGGGTCGTCTTCTTGGAAGTGATTAGACACCAAGTGCTCAATAATTGGCCAGCCATATGCATTGGAAAACCTTCTTCTGACGACAATATTGTTATGAGCATCTGGCATTAGGTTGACAAGGACCTTGCGCCACAGCATTTGCTTGTGATACTCCCTGGCAATTTCTTCTTCGTAGTGTTCTGTCATTGTTCCTAGAAGTAAATGCTTGATTTCCTCGCTCTTGCTCGAAATCTTCTGCATCATTCCCACCCTGTCTCCGTCACTTAATCTGCGTGTTGAGTCCCTTTTCAACTTCCCCTCGCTGTCTCTTTTTTGAGCTGACAAAGATGATGAGCTACGTCGAGGCGGCGGAAGGTCAATGTCTGAGTATATTTTATCATGTAGTATGATGTTCTCTCTCGCGTCGGGATCGGTGATGTACTTCATTGGAGGAAGCGGAGGAAGTAATATAGATGTAGCACTTTCTAGGACAGACGGCTTGTGGAAGTTTCCCAAAGCACCCAATAGACTATGATCTTCTGTGTCCCCAATTGCACTAGAGTCGTCTTCCACTGACTTTTGCTTATGAGGCAAAAAGTATGAGAATATCGCCAGGAACGGCAGAGTCGATGAGTCAAGCTTGCCATCAGGTAAGTCTCTGGGAATTTTTGCTGCTTGATTTGTTGATATATTTGAATCTGAAGGAGACGAGGACAGAAGTATTTCAGGCTTTTGTTGACCCAAGATAGTTGACAAGCCCTTGTAGTCGAGGTAAAGCAATGCAGAAGTACGTAAAGGCACTATGCCATCATTGAAAGCGTTTGCGTAGGCAGTCCGGCGCACGAATCTCTTGAGTATTTTGTGAGTTGGCCCTGAAGGAAGCAATAGCAATAGGGGTTTGTCATTCTTTTCAGTGAATTGAAGGCCCAAATCATGGCCAGTGCGACCCGCGACACCAGCCAGAAGTGCAAATTTCACATAGGCGGGATTTTCGTGGACAACTCCAAGCATGGGGGACGCCAAAGTAATAAAGTTGACGGGTTGGAGTCGTTCAAAAACCCAAGGGTAATTGATTTCGATGTACGCTATGGCAAATGTTTGCACGAGCCCACCCAAAGAGTGGCCCACGAACGAGATTTTGGTGGTATTTTCTAGATTTTTGTTTTTAAGAAGTCCAACCACATACTCCGCCACTCGGCTTCCGAGATATTTGATGCCTCGTTCGGTCTTACACGCATTCCCAAAAAACCCTTTCACAACCACGTTTTCAGGTGACTCATCGATCAGCTCTTTCAAGAATAGCATGTCTGCAGAGACATTCGAGTGGAGCCCGTGCGTGAGAATCACCAAATGAATAGGTTCCGACTGGTTTGGAAGGGGTAGATTCCATAAGTCTAGAGTGTCGTGTACGCTGACGGATAGGAGTGAACAGGTGGTAGGGATAAGGTGTTCGTGCATATCACGCTCGGTTGAAATGCATGCCTCGAAGTTGATTGTCTGTGATATGCTGAAGAGCATTTGGGAACTAATGTCTACCGTCCACTTATATTTTGGCTTGTACGTGTGACACGAGAGTTCTGCGTAAAATGTTTGGCCCGGATGTAGCTGAGGCTCGAAGACAGGCTGATCAGCAGTGACAAAGCACTTTTTCGTGACAGAATAATCTTCGGATCGGCAATCCACATACAAAGAGTATGGGCCAGCCACATAGGCAGCCCGCAAGGCAAGGGGCTCGGTATTCCTTATTCGAAGCCATAGGCCAGTTGGCGGCAGGGAGAAGTAGTCCTCAGAGCATTCACAGGGCGAGTACTCAATAAGCAAACGAATGGTCTGGCCAATACCAACATTGTGTAGAGATTTGTATATTAGAGGGGCCACCATTTGAGAGTTAAGGGATTAGTTCGAATTGAACGGGCCATGAACTAGGGTCACGCTTATACCGTCTTTGGTTTGGTATTTGAATTTCAAAACGCAGTGGGGACTTCGGAAGTCCGTCTAAAGCGAATAAAGCGGATGTTCTGTGAGACATTGCTGCGAACCGTATCTGTTCTCAGTATTGGGGCAGGGTTTGAAGATCTGGGGACACTTCGCGCTTACACAGTAGCACAGAATTGGAATCGAGGTGGTCTTTGCATCAGACACTATTTTGAATTTGTAAAGAGTTAGATTCACTTTATTAACATCAAAAAATAATGAATGTGATAGTTGTGAATTATGCAAAGAGTTTAGGAAGCCAAGGCTACCAGAAAATAGCATCTCAACAGCCCGCTAACTTTCGTGAAGTAGCGGGTCAGAAAAGATCCACACATTTCAATCTGTTGAGTTTACTCTTACCCTATCTTTTAAGTAATACACAAATCGAAGCCACTAGCCCGAGTTTTACCTACTATATTTTTTTTTTGTTTGGTCTTAAGAACGTTGGAGTTTAGTGAACTATCCGTTTCTGCTGATACACTGAAACCGAGCGCGAATTACACTCCTGGACGATTTATTGCGCTCGATCCCCACAAACGACGATTGGAAGACTCTTTCTAATTGGATTTAACATATCAATAGTGCCACTGAACTGAATGCTTGCGAAAGCTTCAGAGCTGGAAAGATTCTGCTATAAAGGAGCAACTTTTGGAGATCAACTATTTATATCAAAGGCCTGAGTTCATACTCCTTCGAGATGACAGAAGAATCAGTTAACTTTCACCCTGTAGAACTTGCAGCGCACTTTCTTCTCTCGAATTCCCTAGAAAATTTACACGAAAACTTCCTGCTGTTGCATGAATCGCAAAGGATCTTACTAGCTCGACTACATGACATCGAGACCCGGCTCACAAATATGCTGGAGACTTTAGACTCGCCAGACCCCGACTTTGCGGAGTATCTAGCGCGGGTCAAGAAAATTAGAAAGAGACTACAAGACTGTGCCACCACTAACAAAAAAACAGAAGCTAGATTAGACTCGCTTAATTGTTGAATGCCTGAGATATATCATGTCTTTTCTAGCTTTGAGTGTCGAAAGCCAAGAACTTATACGACGACAGACGACGGCAGACGACGATGGGTGCGCATATGTGAGGATCTACGCATGAAAGGCCTGAGATTCTTTGTCATTTAACATTCTTTTTGTGCTATAAGATTATGGCTGCGCCCTTGGTTTGTTACAGCTTCGTTCATTTAAAACCCAAGGTAATCGAAGAACTTATATGGGTATCCCCCATACTTGAAGCTGAAAACGTTCAAGAAAATGCCATACAAGACATACATTCCGGCACTCACAATAACGGTTGCAATGAACTGTACCTTCGGGTTGGAGATTTTTGAAACCCTCACAGCCAAAATCACAAAGCTTAGTCCAGTGAGCCCGTATAAGCAAGACACCACCTGTGTCTCCAAGCCATATTGCATTTGGGGGGATGGGGCGATGTACTCAACGCTATGTTCGTTTTCTCTAATGAATGGCGTTCCCCTCATTTGGTTGAACATGTGGCCTGCGAGAAACAACAAGATGAAAACGATTGACAGGAGGCCCCAAACGAATGGCGATTTGAGCACCGTGAAGACCTGCGAATGAAAACGCTTAACTGTGAATACAGCGGTGAATGTGATCACAGCATTCAAGGCAATTTTGCTGTAGTCCGCTGGAATGTACAAGTCGATTTTGTTGCCCGTGGCTGCGGTCACCCATTTGGAAAACAAGTCCACATGATCACCTTGAAAAAATTCATAGGGGCGGAAACTAGTGAGGAAAGCAGAAGCTTTTGACCCAGGCTCGCTTGGCGGATAGTGATATACCTTAGGAATTGAGTCCAATTTCAAAACTTTGAAGAAGTTCTTGGAGTCACTCACCTCGGAAACCAAAAAGTAGACATTCTTGCCGTCCTCTGCGACTCCATTAGGGTATGTACGCTGATATGAATTTGCCACGATATCATAATAGGGAGTAAACTCGGTACATAACAAGCAATTGATTTGCGGAGTTTGTGCCGTCAAGAACAAAACCAAATGGTAGTCTCTTTCACCATAAAACACCTTTTGATAGTTCTCATCCGAGACCTTGATGACGCCTTTTCTGCCTTTGGCTTCAAGGATCTGATGCAACTCTTCGTTAGAATAAGCTGCCAATGCAGCAGCCCATAGAAGAGAAAAGACAAAAAAAGGTGTCCAACACTTCATCGTTGGTTCGAATAATGAATCTTTCAATCGACCGAGGCGTGAACACGTTGCGTCCCCTCAGGCGCACTAGAGGTAGTCACGTGCGAGAGTCGGTTTGTAGAGTTTAATCATTTGCAGAGCCCATTATTCAATCTACATTTTTATGATCAGTTCTAAGTAAATCTTCCTTTCCGATAGTATAAATTAATTGAGATTATGTTCGATTCGTACTTTTTTCGATGGAATCTTCAAGGCTGGATGAGATTTTGGATTTCCACACGGTGGCTACTCCCAACAGATAAGCGCAATAGACCGTCTCCAGTCTCAAACCTTTCGACTAACAAAATATAGAAGCGATCCAGATCGGGCAACCGGCAATCCACAAATATTCCGTACACGCTGTCGTTCCATTCATGAGCTAGAACAACTGGCTTCTTCGTGAGACCATCGAATACAGAGGCACGTATGGCGGGACGATAGTTCTTGGCCTGTTGTACGTCATCAGCGCCCAGCCGTAGATGGCAGGTAATGGTAGTGTTGTTGTGCAGTGTCCTGATTTCGAGCATTTTTCTATTGGATGACTCCCATTCAAAAGTAGCATCTTTTTGAAACGTACCCAATGCGTCGGGTGTGGGCAGAAGCTTAATTGTCTCATCTCCATCGTGTGCAAATAGTAAGTTGTAGCTCGCTGAGTCTCCTCGGTTGTATGCCGAAGCTAAGAGCTTGTAACACCCCGGCTCGAGGTGTTCGACAGCATGGTGAAACAAGCCTTTCGTATACTTCTCGCTAAAAACTAGTCTTGAGTGTTCCAATTTGCGCAATTTTCTGCCTCTATCTTCATGATTGCAATGAATCAAGTGTAGATTCAAGTCGACATCAGGATTACTGCATCCAATTGTCATTTCAGCACGCGTATTACTTTGGATCTCGAGATCATATTGAGGATTGTTGATGTATGATTCATTCGACCAATTCCCACCCGCGTTATTCCCTCCCCACACACCCGAAATAATGGGAAGAACTTGGCTATGACCGCTTTTGGCCCGTTTGAATTCAACAAGATCCTCATCATGATAGACGGTGATGGCAAACTTGCTTACTACTTCCTCCCGGGCCACGACGCTAAGAATATGGTCCTGATTCGGCTCCAAATCAAGTCTCATCAATTGGTGTCTAGAGTTGACAAATTTGCCACCGCCGATGCAATGGAACTCCCTACCTGTGTTTATGATATATCTCGCATCACGCCATACGGAAACGCAAAAATCAGCCTTTCCTTCCAGAAGTTTTTCGACAAATATCGTAACCTTACTCTTGCTGCTAGTTTTGTTACGAAGATGGAATTGTGACTTATCTCCGAGAAAGTCCATTGGCCAGGACGACGGGCGGTTGACAAAATAAATCTTCGTCTCTTTTTCGTGCTGTGGACGCCAATTCAAGTACAAATACTTGAAGTGACGTGTCATGGAACGATCTAGTCTGAGCTTTCTTGTCGACCGTTTGTCTTCATCGCATCTAAAGGCCCAAGGATTGGTAAGTGTGCAAGACTCCGTAGATTCGTCGTAATGACTAAGAACATAGTCGTGCTCGCCAATTATTCCGAGAGACGTTTCGCGACTGGGAGAAATTTGCCCAGTGCCAAGACCTATCATAAGATCTCCCGATAATTTTAGTTGCCAAAACTCTGAAAATTTATTTTGGCTGGCTTGATCTAGCAAACAAATCTCCGGGAGCCATCCTGTGAGCATGTATGTGTCGTTTGCCATATTAGAACCATCAAAATCATAGTGCTTTTGAAAACTGCAGATGTATGCCTTCTCTAATAATGCTGGCCATTCAAGAGACATATTGCTTAATGATCTCACGAACATATGCCTGTCTTGATCTGTTTCGAAAACGGGTAACATTCGTGAAATGCCAACTTCTCTCCAGCAACCGTCCTTCAACAAATGTCCTTTAGCGGTGCGATTGTCGAAAGTGTTCACAAGACTTCGTAGGTTCTTCGATAGGCCCAATTCTGATATTGATACGAGCGACAGCACGAACGAGCAGTCCGAAAGTACATCTTGGTAAAGATCATGAAGCTCATGTGAGTCTCTTAAGTCACCTGCGGTTTGATCCTCGTTCTGGGGTTTACTTGCGATGGACAATCTGTCCATGGAAACATCCAAAAGACTTTCGATGTCTCGAAAAGCAATCGAGTTCGCGGGTCCAAAGTCTGGTAACGTTATCGAGTCATCGGAAACCTCGAAGGGTGCAATATGGATAGACGAGTACTCTCCGAAATGTAGAATAGGAAACCAATATCCTCCAGTGACTGCTGCAGCAGAAGTGAGCCAACAGAACCTTTCTTGAGCCAGCAACGCATTGACTCCTTTTTCTGTGAGATTCTTATAATACGAAAGCGCAAATTGGGCGAGCTCTCTGACCAAGGCTCGGCGGCTTCCGCAGGGTGTACCCAATTGCTCATTCAAGATGTTGCAAGCCGCAAGAGCGTGATCTTTCGCAAGATCTAGCTTATTCCTTGAAACTGCCCAATGGCTATGTTGCAACAAATGACAGCTCTCACTAAGTTTTTCAGAAGACTGATCTGGGCGAAAAAAGCTCATCTAGACCTGTTATTGAACCAAAGAGCATAAAATCCTAGGGTTGAAGCAGTAACTAGAGGTAAATCAAACGGTCTCTTCTATGGGCTAAGCGGCCCCGCGCGCTCCCAGCAATACTCTCAAGCCTTATGCCTGAAATCGCTTGGCACGTCATTGAGAAAATATACAAAAAGAGGCTTATAAATCATGAGGCGTAGAACGTGTGCCGTCGATTCAAAATTTTCTGGATTTCGTCATCGATTATCCCAGGAGGCATTGATATAGAGTCTTACCTGATTGTCTATAAAAAGGGACTGCGCAGAATCAGACAGCTTCTGACCTACATTTTATATCTCTATTTTTCAGTATCGTGGGGCTAGATCGTGGGGTTGGCGCACTCGCTCCGCACGCCAAATAACGCCTTAGGTTGAAAGCCGGCAGCTTCGAATGAGGATCTAAGCACACCATATTCTGAGGCTTTGACTCGGTCTTTACCTACTTGCAATGATATCCCGTAGGAACCAGTGTCAAAGTTCTCGAAGATTGAAAAAATAGAAACTAATCTTGAATGAAATGGAAGAATTCTGTATTAGTAGCGACTTGTCCTCGAGAAGTTCATTCTTTTTTCGCCGGAGCCATAGATCAAACCGAGGCGGTCTGGCACAGGGCGACGAGCATCACAGCAATTTTTGACCGCGACTCTCCGCATTTCCTTCATACCCGACTTAGCAATTCATACAACTCTTGCTGATGATCTCAAATGACGAGTGACCTTCGGAACTTCACTTGAGAGAACAGATCACTAGCTTATGCATTAATGCTCTCGGTGACCGACATACATCAGAATTGAGATCCAGTATGAACACACTTGCATGCCTCTGTATTTTTGTTTTGAGGCTAGCCAACGCGTTTTCCATCAAGACGTTTTTTCAGCCTGATGAATACTTTCAGTCCCTAGAGCCGGCTCACAATCTTGTTTATGGATACGGATACTTGACCTGGGAATGGCAGCAGGCACTTAGGTCTTCTATCCATCCTCTTATTTACGCTTTGGCTTACAAGACGTTGAATAAAGTTTGCCCAGAAGCTTGGGCGGTGACTATAGCCCCGAAAGTGGTGGGCGCGCTAATCGCTACTGCTGCCGACATTTACATCTACAAATTTGCCCGCCGATATTGGCAGAGTCTGGATGTGGCAAAGTGTGCTCTTGGACTATCGCTCCTTAGCAGCTGGAATTGGTATGTCTCCACGCGCTCTTTTCTGAATAATTTGGAGATGGCTCTTACGGCCGCCGGTCTCTCATACTGGCCTTGGCATCACTACAAACTCATGCCTTTGTTAATAGCGTGCTTCTTTGGGTTTTTGAGCTGCGTTGTAAGGCCGACGAACGCAGTTCTATGGGTGTTCCTTGCAGCTATTCTCGTACTAAGGAATGCAAGAAAATTTTCAAGGTTAGCTTCTTTGTTCAGCTCTGTCAGCGTTGTCTTACTATTGACGCTCGCGGCGACTTCACTCGTGGACAGGTACTTCTATGGTCGGTGGACCTTTCCGGTTTACAACTTTATCGAGTTCAACGTGATCAAAAATCTTCTGGTCTTCTACGGCTCGGCTCCTTGGCACTTCTATCTTTCACAGGGCTTGCCTCTTATCCTCATGGGATATACTCCGATGTTTGTCGTTGCGCTTTTTCAGTACAGAAGATCACTACTTGTTGGTCTCTGCTGCTTCTATGTTGGTGCTTACTCGTGTATTGCTCATAAGGAATTCCGATTTCTTCAGCCAATCTGTCCCGCGATGCTTGTGTTGTCTGCGCCCATATTTTGTCAAATGAGAGGTTCCAAGTTTGCCAAAGTCGCTATACCCGTGCTAGTGTGTCTCCATATGTCTGTGGCTTATTTTTTCACGAGAATCAACGAGATCGGAGAGATAAAAATCATAGAACTCTTGAGAGACGATCCCGCAGTTGAGTCTATTGGGTTTCTCACTCCTTGTCATTCAACACCATGGCACAGCATGTTGCATAGACAAGATTTGGTTTCGAAATCATGGTTTTTGACATGTGAGCCACCTCTACATGTGCAAAGCAGAAACGAGATCGAGATACAAACGTACCGCGATCAGCTGGATCAGTTTTTTGATGATCCCACTTCATTTCTTTTGAGCCTCCCCTACGACTGGCCATCTCATTTAGTAATTTTCCAGCCTATGGAGAACGTGATATTGAGTGAGCTTGGTGATTACAAAGAATGTCACAGAATTTTCAACAGTTATTTTCACTGGGACTCTCGCCGTCGCGGCGACATCATAGTTTATTGCAAAAGCTAGGAAGCACAATCGGAGTGAGTGTTTACAACACATTAGCTTCACAACTGAATCATTTAAATAAATTGTGTGTGATCTCCCCGCCCTCAGTATCGCTCCAATGATTAGCAGACCGGTGTATACCTTCTTGTAGAGTGCGACCTTTTGAAGACTCATATGAGTAGCATGCAACTGGATAAAGTCTACTGAGTCACATATATGACACGAGCGCCGGGTGGCGTCAACATCGCTCGTTCCCCGTCCTGGAATATCCTTCACCTCTAGATACATGTGATCCCACAGCAACAGCGAGAAGCCATGGTGGATCTTGGAGAAGGTTTGAGTTATCCGCAATTGATTGTCTCACTTGATTATTTCAAATGTAGCCAATTCCAGCTCCAACTGGCTCATTCTGTCCTTGAGTACGTTCTGTTGGATTTGCGAAATCAAGTGCTCGTCATTTATAATCTCAAGCAGCTTGTTTTTCTCCATTATCTGTTGCGTTAGAAGTTCGATTCTCGATTCCATTTTTTTCACATGTGCTTCCTTAGCCTTGATGAATTTCTCCAATTCTTTTGCATGCGATTCAGCATTTTCGAGACGTAGCGTTTGCAGATTTAGCCTAGCTATAAGGCCCTCGTTCTCTTCCCAGAGATGTGCGTTCTCCTTGACGAGTCTGTCAGTGTTTGGGTCACCAGATAGCGTGACCAATCTGGATAGGTGATCGAAAGCCCGGTAGTACTCAGAATCTTGCTTATTGACTTTATCCCGAACTTCGAGCCTGGTCATGATCTCGTTCCAAGGGTCCGTCATTTTCCAGATCTATATGAATCAAAAGGGCACTGGCCACCTCAAGGCTCAGCTATATCGTTTTGTGCCTCAGAGCGTAGGTTTTGTGCACGTAAAAGGATCTGAAAGGCGCAAGCTTGTGATGAACGGCCCGCTTCTATCTGTGGCTCAACATGTAACACCTTCTCCGGCCCAAGCAGCATGGTAGAAGAATGCGCGCGGATCGGCTGAGATATCGGCTGGGCTATCGGCTAGTATATTCTCGCAGTGCTGCATGATCTCCAGAAACAGACGATAAGCGTCTTCGCAATCTGTCTTACTAGTATAATACGCGAGAATATTATTCAATCTCAATATATCAAAACACAAGCGAGAAATTGAAAGAAGAGAATCGAAGCGGAATTAGGCTTTTGACACACCGTGATTTTATTGCTCGCGAGAAAGATTCTAGTCCGCATCTGTTGAAGATCTCACCTGTTGCCTGAACTAGCCCTAGACATTTTGCCTCCTGCAGTTGTGCACTCGCCCCACAACCTACTCAAGCAACATCCCACACTATTTGATTTGGTTCACAGGCAGAAATTCGGCATCGTTGTCTAGCTATTCGCGGTCATAAAACATAGCTCGCGTCGAAAATTTCGGCCATGCCAGCTCTGATATCCAGATCTTGGTGGACTCTGTCAGCTGGATCTGACCCAGACCCAGACCCTGCGAAACCTGACCTGTCTGAAAGTACGAGTCAGGATGGCGTATCAACGCAACCTGTTCAGCTGGACCCTAGGAAGGCCGCTTCTCTGTGGCCCTTCTCTGCGAGTCTCGTTTCGAATGTCGGGAGGGGAGCAACAGAGAATCCACCCATGAGCGAGGTGGAGGAAAACATTGAGGAGCAAAAGACGTGGCTTACTTCACTTGTGGGATCGCAAATAGACTCGACTCTTCGAAGCCTCACTTTCAGCACTGTCTCAAATCCCATACGAGCAATTCTCGGGACGCTGCCTCAGAGGTACGAGAACATTCATGCGGAAAGCGCTCCTGCCGAAACAGAAACTCGTAACCCACAAACCAGTTGGTTCGCTTGGCCGTTCCTGTCAAGCTCCGTACCTGCAGACTCGGAAAGCGATCTAGGAGACAAGCGAGAAATCGAGGCGTTTCGTGAAGCCAAGCTGGCTATCGAGTCAAGCAAAGAGTCGTGTCATTATGCTGTTTATAAGCACCACCACACCGACTGTCTTTATCTTGCTGTGAGCAATACGAGTACAGAATCAGCTCCCGTTCAGTTCAAAGAGACAAAGCGGCCAATTATGCCCCATCAAATTCTAGAAAATGCAATTCCAGAAACGAAGCCTACGAAAACTCAGGAGCCACCTTCCGGTAGTCTAAGCAATGGTTTGTGCTTGAGTTCCCCACCTTCTGGGCGTTTGAGTAAGTCCAGCTCGCCTCAGCCGTCAAAGTCTACCTCACAGAAGTTGTCAACGAAAGACGTTGAAACATCTTTGCGGGAAGATCACTCAGACGAAGTACAGAAAGTTGATCTGAGTGTTAATGGAACACCTACAATTATTGAAGCTTTTGATGCAGCGGTGTCAGATCTTCGGCCCTGTCATAGGCGACTTCAGCCTGTTTTACCCAACCTCGACACAAACTTCAGGGTAATCACGCTCTCAACAAAGCTCAGGTTATGGAGCGAGGCGATCATCCACAAGGAGCCTCATTCTGAAAGGCACATTTATAAATCCACCCGCCCTTCTGTTAACAAAAAGAGGAGGAAGGTCATTAAAAAGGCACTTGTCATTACTGTGCATAGTTTCCTACCGATCAAGTTTGTTCGATCCGTGATCTCACAGGACACTGGAAGTGCAGCTTCGATCACCGATTTCGCCGTTGACGCTGTGCATCGATGGGTTCAATCTAGTGATGATCATGATCTAGATGTGCAGTCAATATCTTTGGAAGGAATCGGGACAGTAGATGCCAGAGTTAAAGAATCGCTTCGACTCATTGACAATTGGTCAGATGCTGTGAAGGGGCTGGACTTCATTCTTGTAGTATCTAACTCAGTCGCAAGTCCTGCAGCAATACAAATTCTTCAACAGATGGCCAGGGTGCCCGAGCTAGCGCTCGAGACTAAGAAGGTGGGTTTCCTCAGCATGTCTGGAGCTCTACATGGACCAGTCGTTGGTTTGGATGCGAGAATTATTCGAAGAGCCTACAGCTATAGTGAGTTTGAAATCATCAAAGAATTGTTTGAATTGCAAAAAGGAAGCTCAGAATTGAGCAAGAGGTTGATTGCAAGCATGAATGACCTATGTCGAGCCAACGTCAAGCTGACTTTCATTGGCTCTGTCGACGACCAGTTTATCCCAATTTCGTCATCTGTTTGCTATCAGACAAGCCACCCCAATATATTTAAAGGTCTTTACATTGATGAAGACGTGGATGTGCCGGCATTCATAATCCGACTCATTTTTATAATCCTCACTATGGAGAACGTGGGCTTCGCAAATCATTATCACCTACTACGAGATCTTCTGGAATTGACACAGGGTCCAACTGCTTTTTGTTGCACTCACGGTGAGATATTCAAATGTTCCGAGGTATACGATAACGGTATAAAGTTTGCTCTTGAAACCACTAGCCTCAAGATGCCCAAATGTGCTGCGTTCAATCAGCATACCACACATGTGGGTGAGTCCGAGCGCAATTTATATAATTTGCCCTGGAATGTTCGGGGCTTGCTTCATGACATGCTCATGACAAAACATATAAAAAGCTCAAAAATACTTAGGGAGTTGGTTGCTGACTACCGTGCGTGGCATCCCACCACCCGCCACTGGCGCGAAATCAAGCAGTGCTTTGCCGCCTTGGATGATATTGCTCCAGATGATTTGATACTATAATATATGGAGGCGCGAAGCCAAATTTCGTATCGCAAGGACCGTGAGAAGTTAGAAAGAGAGAAAACGGTCGTGTATTTTCAAGCATCCTAAATCGGAAGAGCTGACGAGTCATCGTCGCAATTGTTTGCAAGAATGCCTTGTTTAGTGCGTCACATTGTGCATGAAGCAAATCGATACGAACACAATGCATGCGGCGCGCCCAACGTGGCTCTCTCTAAAGCCGAAACTGGCCGCAATAGATTTTCTACATTTTCATACTCCAGCAAGATTTTTTCGATATCTTTGAAGTACTTTCCGCTCGAAAGCATTCCGGGTGTTATTCAAGTAGAATTTGCACCAAAGCCATGATGAAATATTTTATGTGCATTGTCGCCCATCATGCTGCAAATATAACAATATCGGGTTCGAAACACAATAGGTTCTGAGAGGTCCCGCATTTTTTGAACTAGCACACGACCTGAGCTCATGCAAGCACGTTCTGCGAGACTGCCAATCGCCGTGACAATCTTATGTTTGACATAAATTTCCGTCGAGCATTAGACTAACGAAAGACTGCCATCCACAGACAGGTTGAAAAGCACTATTTCTTCCAGGTGACAGCTCTCATCCCGCGTGCACTGCATCCCGTGAAAGACCCATCTGACCTTATAGAAGCATTGCTCTGCTTCGATCTTCAGGTTGTAGCAGTGAACTGATTAGACTTGGTAAGCGAAGTTGTGATGTCCGATGACAACAATACGAAGCGTTCTCGTGCCTCGGGAGAGGTATTGGACTACCTTCTACGAGAATTCGATGTGAATCAAAATCCAAACCCGGATCAAAGAAAGGACATTAGTGACCGGACAGGCATGACAGAGAAAGCAGTGCGAATCTGGTTCCAAAACCGCCGTGCGAAATTAAGAAAATTCGAGCGTCTAGGAAAGCCTGTCAAGCAAGGCAGTAGGCCAGGCATTTCTCCAAGGGGCATCGCCAGCGGCACGTCATCCCGATCGAATCTGTTGACCAATGTTTCTGTGAGTGCTCTCGATCAGCATTCGGAGACACCGAACGAGCTTAATGAGAAGTATTGCTTTATTGATTGCTCTTCACTTTCAGTTGGATCCTGGCAACGAATCAAGAGCGGACAGCATGACCATCAAGCTTTGAAATCTTCGCTCATAAATTTATCCCCATTCACTCTCGATCAATTCATGAACACAGTAGACTTGATGGTCATCTTGTCGAAGAAAAATCACGAGATAAATTACTTCTTTGCAGCAATCTCGAATAATTCTAAAATCTTGTTCCGCATTTTCTATCCAATCTCGTCCGTCATCTCGAGCTCTCTTTCGGAGAATGCCATCAGTAAAGAAAATAGCGAATTGAGGTTGAAATTATCTCATACGCCAAAGTTTTCTGTTTACTTCTTCAGCGGTATCAATGCTAATTTGAACCAGTGGTCAATTTGCGATGATTTTTCAGAAGCTCAGCAAGTGAGCTCCGCGTTTTATGCTCCAGGCGGAACTTCCACCCCACATGTTCTCGTTGGATCCAAATCATCCCTTGAGTTCTTGCTTGAATTTGTCAGAATACAAAATCAAACTCAGCCTTCCGATTTGGGACCCGCAATTGCGCCTCATTATGACACTGAAATGAAAGACGGGCTTCTAGAAACCCTGAGCGTCAATGTGTTCGATCCCGTCCACGTTGCAGAAAAAAAGGGCTCTCTAGACCTAGATCGAGGCTTACGTGATGCAAATCATTTTGACAGCAAGACTGATGCAGTTTGGCACAACTCTGCTCAAGGTGATCATGGGTTCGCAATAAAGGGTATCTCACCTCTTGACGAATTCGAAAATCACTCCCAAAGTCCCGTCATCAGCCAACGCTCTAGTCTAGACATGGGTAAAAAATATGTGGGAGCAAGCAACTCCAGAGAGATCGAGAATCGGAGTCATATGTTAAAGAAGTCTGGAGGCGACTTCACGGACTTATTCCCCGACAGTCCAGACTTTTTTAATGCCGTTGAGACGACTGGGAACCAACATATTTCTTCCCAACCTCCGCTTCGTAATAACGAAGATCTCATCGACAGCCCCTCCACAAATATCCAATCGTTCAATAACCTTGATGTTCACGGTGTCCCCAACAACGATTTTAAAGATCACCACAGCAATTATCAAGAGGGCCCCTCTCTGCTTTATTCTGCGCGTCAATTTAATCCTGCCCTAGAACAACAGAGTCATGAATATCATGACGAGCCAAGCCAATCGCAGGCATTCACATATGAGGGACCGATTCCGGGTCCCGAATACCAATCCCATGATCTACTCGCGAGCCCGTCTATTTCTCAGAATAACCCTACTCCAGGTGCCAATGTTACGCAAAGCGCGCACGAAGATCAGTTCATTGACTATAACGGGGATGCCTAGATTTCATATTCAGTATAGACGCCTTGCTTGCGTTACTATGTGACATTATCCTGGACGAGCACATTTACTCTTGCAAAATTCAGCATTACGATAATTCGTATATTATTAGATACATTAGCAATTACGCGTCAATGGACGGTTTGTAGAAAATCATGCAGGGCTCAGTCCAATTTATCACGTGATGCGAGTTCAACTCAGGAAGGTATGATAAGTTGAACTGAAGTGCCCTTCCATCGCTATACTAGACAATGTTGACTCGTGCAAATGTCCGCTTTCTACTGACATCAGTGAGGCCATCTCTCGAGCTGGTTCTACCGAAAAAGAAGACTATAAATCGCTTGCTATTTGACAACGATTCGAGGCTCGCATACAAGAAAGCGATGCCAATTTTGAGTTCGGTTTATACAAGCTTGGATTCGCCAAAGGAGATTCGCTTACCTTCGTATACCAAACATGGCGATCTCATGATGCTTCGCTCAATTTTGCATGATCTCCGCAGTGTCACTAATTCTGTGAACAAAAATCTCGTGGATTTGGAAAACGAACTCGTGGAGCAAGCGGCTGAGTTGGGAAACAACGATGCAATAGCTATCTTGGCATTCGAGGCTGTGGCGTCTAACGCTACACCCAAGGAAGACCGCGAGCATGCCACAAATCTCATAAGTCAGCTCACTAAGCAGAATCATCCCTTGGTTTTCAAGCTCGCCGGAGACTTTGCATTTTCACGATCTTACCACGACCAAGCGGAACAATACTGGCGACAGTTTTTGCATTTGGAGGATAACACAATTCTAGCTAGCCATGTTCATTCCAACTTGGGGGTTTACTACTATCATTATTTGAAGCCACGCCCTTCTTTGAATGAGGCCAAGACATGTTTTGAGAAAGCGATTCATTTTGGGCAACTTGACTCGCATATTGTGAAGGCGCATTACTATTTGGGACAGCTCTATTCCATCACCGATCCGGTTTTATCGAGGTATCACTTGCAAATCAGTGCATCGAGAGGATTGCAAGAGAGTTTTCCTTCTTTGGGTTTTATGGAGCTAAATGTTTTCGATAATGTTTCTAAAGCTTTGGAGTGGTTTAAATTGGGTGTTGAAGCAAACAGCGATGTCTCTTGCCTTATCGGTCAGTTTGATGTTCATACACGGACCGGAAGCTCTATTAAAGCCTCCAAGATTCTATCAAATTTGCACAGCTTAAAGGATAAGTTGGACCGTATACTCGCAAGGGGGTTGGAAAATGTTCCTAAATCTTATCGTGACCTAGCCACAAGCAATCAAGTCTTGTTGAGCACGTTTTTTCGCACAAGATCCAACGAGATCGAGCTTTTGCAGAAGGATGGCAAGACTTTTGGATAGATTGGGCACGCCTCAACCTTCGAAATTGAGCTCAGACGTGAACCGCTGCTTAAGCGTCGTGGGAACAACTTCAGAAGTTATAGTCTTCAAACTCTCGGAGTCAAGAGAAGTGGAAAAATTTTGTGCGTTGGTATTGCCATCTTCAACAAACCAAAAATGCTGACAGGATTGTGTGATATCGTATCTTTGTAGGGGATCAACGAGAAGCAAGTTGCTAATGAGATCCAAAGCGCTATCCTCGATGTCATCCCAATACGGCGAGTAAAAGGCAAATTTACCCTCGAGGATTTGCTCACGCATACTAGGCGGGCCGAGCTCATCGCTGAAAGGCGGGAATCCGCAGAGGCACACATACAACAAAACCCCAGCCAGCCAGATGTCTACTTTTGTCGTATAATTACGGTTGTTGTTTAGAACTTCTGGGGCAACATAGGCGGGGGTGCCACAAAGAGTGTTTGTGAACTTGAGCTCTCCTATGAACTTCGCGAGACCAAAATCTGCAATCTTGACACGCACATCGTATTCATTTTCGTCCCAAGGCCCAGTCTGTTTAGGGCTGTTCGGTGATCTCGGGGTGATATCTAGAAGAATATTCTCTGGTTTTATGTCCCTGTGAATGATGTTTTTCTCGTGCAAGTAATGTAGGCCAGATAAGAGCTGTTTGTAGATGGCCTTCGTTTCATCTTGGCGAAGTTTCAGCTTGTTGATAATTCGCTGGAATAGCTCGCCGCTGTTCACCTTCTCCAAGACGAGATAAGTTGTGGAGGAAAACTCATTGATGGGCTCCACGTAATGAGAGATGAACTTCACTATATTCGGATGGTTCGTCGACAATAAAAGATTCATTTCCTGTCGCAATTTTGCTTCTTCTCCTCCATCATCATTGTTCCCGTTTGACTTTGTCTTGTTTGGATGGAAGATTTTGACTGCCACAATGTCGCCCAGAGTACGGTCTCGAGCCTCCCGTACTACCGCATAATGACCCGTTCCCAACTGATTTTGTAGAATGTAGTCATCAAAAAATGATTTCTTCGCAACTCCGTTTTCATCTGCGACGTAGCGAAAGATGTAAGTGCTACTTTTAGCGAAAGATATCTTATCCCCGCTGCGAAGGAGGGCACTTATGCCCTTCCCAAGCAACTCCCCATTTACAAATGTACCATTTGAGCTTGTATCGGATAAAAGAAGATACTCCTTTCCATTTGAATTGGATAAAGCGAACTGACAATGTTTAGAGGATACATCCCCGCCGGAAATTTTGACATCACATGAGCTGCTGCGACCAACTACAATTCCACGAGGAATTCTCGGGATTAGTAGGTGCGGCTGTCCTTCTTTCACGCTGAAGAGTTTTGCTATTGGCTCATATCTCTGAGTCTGTCTCTTTGGTAGGTTTTGCACATCTAGCAATTGCTGCGATGTTAGTCTTGATTTTGTTTGGATGGGCTAGATCCTTGAATCGCTTCGATACATACTCTTTTTCTGGTGAGGGACATCGTAACCTCAAAATCTCTGCAAATCTAGCTCGCCAGCAATTATCAAATGATTGGTTACGAATTGAGCAAATCAATATAGATTATGATTGATTTTCAGTGCTGGTGTCGAAGGAAGCGTGCTATGATTAGAGCTCTACACGTGGAAGACGCGTGGTGGTGTACCGCACAACATCTAATTTCTCGCGAGGACCGCGGTCTAAAGCGGAGTCACCGAAAGGCGCACTCGACTGATACTCGCAACTGCGGCCCGAAACGGCAACAGATTCATTATAAGTCTCGAGTCGAAACTGAGACCGCAAGGCGGTCAAATAATTCTGAACAATAAATCAAGGCACTCACTATCACTCAAGGAGTCTAATCGACTATCAAACTGACTGCGCACAGACTCGCCATTTTGAAACAGTCTCTTCAAAAGCTTCGCTCCGGACGCATCAAAGCGACCTATCAACTCAAGCGATTGAAGCACCTTTAGATAGTTCTTGTTTTGCGCATTTGAAAATTTTTGCAGCTCGTCCAAGAGTAAGGGCTCTCTCAAAACTTTATGTAAGTAGTCCAAGTCCACACGAAGCTGTTCGAACCCAATTTTGGTGAACTGATTATTGGTGACCACGTACTCGAGCAAAATAAAGGCGTAGGCATCGCACATTCTACTGGTGATGATAGCATAATCAATGTCTGGTAGAGATTTCCGCAAAGAAGCTGCATATGCTGGAATCAATGTAGTGAATGTGGCCAATAACGAAGACACTTGAATTTTGTACAGGGGGTCTTCGATATTCCAAGTGCTGTCATTCACATAATCTCGCAACGCTCCTCGCACTTCCTTTTTGAATAAGTCCTCATATTTTTTTGCAGCCTTCGACAAAAGCAGATTGTATTCCTTCAAGTGAGCATCAAAGATTGACTCTCCTGATTCGTCCAGAGAAGTTTCGCAGTACTTCCAGAGCTGAATATAAATCAAGTCTTCGGCCCACTCTTCCATCTTCTCGATAACGAACTTTATCAGACAGTAGATGCCTGTCAAGGTTTCCAAGCCTGATAGGCCATTTTTCAAGGCAGTCTGGTTGGCGTGCTTCGTGTCAGTTTTGGAATTTGTTGCCATGAGGCTGGAAATGAGTTTCAGGCCTAGAGTATCACTGAATTGGCGAAATTGCTTTTTGAGATGCTCCAAATATTGGTCCAAGAGTACAAGCTGAATTTGTGACACATACTTCAACTGAAACTTGACAATATTAATGGTCTTAAAGTGAGAAGTAAGGATATCAAAAAGCTTGGTGAGGCCATAGGCGGAGTAAGTCGGTTTAACGACACTCTCCGGAGAGTCCAGGCTTGCTGTGAACTCGTTATCGATCTGAAATGCATTTTCAGGCAGGATAATCTCTGTGTTGAACCGTTTCTCGGCCAATCGAAGTTCTAAATTGAGCCAGTTGCTGACTGAGGTGTCGTTGTCATCCTTAGAAATCAAGATGTCACCCGTGAGACCCATCCACTTTTTCCCAGGAGCAATATCAAAATTTTCTATGAATGGATTATATTTATAGCAGTTTCGAAGTCTCTGGTCGAAAGATGTGGTTTCGAAAATCAAGTGTGATAAGAGTCTTCCGAACTGATCAGTGGCCTTCGCGTCATCACGGCTTGATGAGATGTTGCTGTTGATGAGAGACAACATTTGTATCAACTTTTCACGCACTGGAGCTAGAATAGCTGAAATTATCTCATAGACACCTATCTTTCCGTAGTGAGAAAATCTATCTCCAATTATCAATTCTAGCATTGTAATATTTTCGCTCAAAAACTCTTCAACGTAACTCAAAGCCCACTCTGGCTTACTTAACTTGCTGGTTTCATGCGACTCACGAAAATGATAATTAAATCGAATAGTGAAGGGCTCAATGAGTGTTTGAATGCCCCACCATGCATCAGGATACAGAGGGACACCAATACTTGCCTGAAGCTCGATGAGATCTTCAAATATTTTAGTGATCTCTTTGAACCTCTCTGAGTCAATGACAATTTTCAGATCCGGAGAAAGCCATTTAACTTCTTTCAAAGTTGAACATAGGGCAGAGGAAAGCTTGATTCGTTTAACATCAACGACGGACCTCAAAAGTGTCTGCAAGCCGTCTCCCACATAATCTTGCTGAGCGTTTCTCTTTATATTGTCAGCGACCTTACAGAAGTCACGTATATCAGAATCACTAGAAAGCTGCGCAATCTCATTTTCGACGGCTATTGACGCCTGCAAACTCGTACATTGCGACTCCAAAAGTTGTTTAGATACAAGAAGAGAACGAAGCCTTGTCAATACAGCCAAGTCTCCTGTGTTTGTGATGAGTTCATTCACTTTTTCGGGCGAAGAAGTATTGGATGGATCGGAAATAAGCTCCATCAACTTTATAGCTTGCGACGGAAGTTTGGGTGTAGCTTCTCGCGTGTTACCAGAGGTCTTTTCCAAGATTTGTTGAGACAATTCATTTTTTTGCTCAATTAAAGATGCAATTTTTGTGTCTAGATCATCAAAATCCAGTAAAGATATGAAATCAGAGTTAAGGTAGTCCATGTCTGGAGGCTTTCGTGTGAATTGCCGAGGCTATAATACTGCTTTCAAAGTGACTGAGTGTGGAGAACTTGCTACGTTGTTTCGCTTTCGCGACCCTAATGAATCAGGCGGTGTGCTGATATTGGAGGGGCTGTAGCTGCAGAATTTGCAGACAATGCAGTTATCGATACTACGGAAGCAAAAGCAAAACTCCGACTTCATTTAATGGGACTCAGCTTACATGCCTTGCGTGGAAGTAAAATAGAAACTTACCCCTCGAATTTTTTCGAGTTTTTTTTTTTGGTTTCGTTAGCTCGCAACATTGCATAATTTATTTAGGTTCAATCGAACAAGTTTAATCGTTCCAAGTGGAAAAACTTAAAAGAATCACAGTTCATTGCAGATTTAGCCAGATATTAGTCAGCTAAACTTCGCGATGAAAAGAGTTGAAGTCGAAACAAAAGTTCGAGAAAGCAGCTGGCAAAAATCTTAAAAACTGTAATTATTTTTCATAAAACTTCCCTCTCGAGATCGAGCTCGCTGAAGATCTTGCCATGCTACTAATGCCGCGCCCCACGCGAAAAAAATGCGTAGTGTTTCTACCGAGAAGTATGGGAAATTTATCTCGATTCAAGGCTTTACCAAAATATTTTTACTGCCATCAAGATGCAAGCTCCCGTCGTGTACATAAATGCGAATACTGAGAGACAAAGCGGGCGTCAGGCGCAAGTTGCCAATATCACCGCTGCCAAAGCTGTGGCCGACATTATTCGGACGTGCTTGGGCCCAAAAGCCATGCTCAAGATGTTGTTGGATCCGATGGGAGGCATCACTTTGACGAACGACGGACACGCCATCTTAAGGGAAATCGACGTCTCTCATCCAGCTGCCAAGTCTATGATTGAGCTAAGTAGAACACAGGATGAGGAGGTGGGCGATGGTACCACAACAGTGATCATCTTAGCAGGTGAGATATTGGCACAGGCCTTTCCTTACATCGAGAAAAACTTGCACCCCGTGGTCATAATCCAGGCATTGAAACAGGCATTGGCAGATGCTTTGGAGATCATTCACTCGGTTTCGGTTGCTATCGATATCGAGAACGACGAGGCCATGATTAAGTTGATCAAAGCATCTATTGGAACGAAATACATCAATAAATGGTCACAAAAGATGTGCGAATTGGCTTTGAAAGCCGTGAAAACTGTTACTGTTGATAACGGTGGCCAGAAAGAGATTGACATAAAAAGATATGCACGTGTGGAGAAGATTCCAGGCGGAGAGGTCACTGACTCAGAGGTCTTAGATGGTATTTTGTTGAACAAAGATGTCACACATCCAAAGATGAAGAGACACATTGAAAACCCTCGTGTTATCTTGTTAGATTGTCCATTGGAATACAAGAAGGGAGAATCGCAGACAAATATCGAGATCACCAAGGAAGAAGACTGGAATAGAATCTTGCAAATAGAGGAGGAACAGGTCCGTGTTATGTGCGAGCAGCTTTTGGAATTCAAGCCGGACTTGGTGATCACCGAAAAAGGTGTCTCAGATTTGGCGCAACACTATTTATTGAAAGGTGGTGTCACGGCCTTGAGAAGGGTGAAAAAGTCTGATAACAACAGAATTGCTCGTGCAACAGGTGCAACCATTGTCAATCGCATAGAAGATTTGAAAGAGTCCGATGTTGGCACCAAATGTGGAACGTTCAAGGTGGAGCTCATTGGTGACGAGTATTTTACATATCTCGTCGACTGCAAAGATCCAACTGCTTGTACGATTATATTAAGAGGCGCCTCGAAGGACATTTTGAATGAGATCGAGCGGAACTTACAGGACGCCATGGCTGTGACAAGGAACGTCATGTTTGAGCCCTCCTTGAGTCCAGGTGGAGGTGCAACCGAGATGGCTGTCAGCGTAAAGCTTTCTGAAAAGGCGAAGAGTATCGAAGGTGTCGCACAATGGCCATACCAAGCCGTGGCCGACGCATTCGAAGTCATCCCAAGAACATTGATCCAAAATTGTGGTGGCAAGCCAATTCGTATTTTGTCGCAGTTAAGGGCAAAGCACGCACAAGGCGAGCACACATTCGGTGTGGATGGAGACTTGGGCAAGGTGGTGGACATGAACGACTACGGCATCTGGGAGCCAGAAGTCATAAAGCAACAATCGATCAAGACTGCGATTGAGAGCGCCTGCCTTTTATTAAGGGTCGATGATATTGTGAGCGGTGTCCGCCAGTCATAATTTTGGAACGAACACCAAAAGAGGGTAGTTTACTACAGTTGCCAGCTGCGTGAGGATACAGTGCCCAGACATTCTACATGATTTGATCAGATATGGTCATATGGTAAACACAGTTTCATGCGTATAGGGATTTGGTTAGTAAAGTAGAAAAATTAAATAGCGCAAAGCACGCGTCTTCCGATTTTCTTTTATCAGACTAGCCAACGGGAGATCTACTGCAAAACCTCAAGATTCCTAGATCTCATACAATTACAGTGGCACGTGACCTACTTCACGTGAGTGCTGGCATTTGTTTATGTATCTACCGCATCTGGAAAATTGCACATAAAAGCGACTTACTCTTGCAGCATTCAGGCACGGCTCACGGAGCTTTCTGCGCGTCCTTAGATGCTGCCATTCTGTTGCCTGCTTACGCCTTGGGCTCTCTGCTTCGAGTCGTTCTAACAAAACAGTGTCTGCGTTCGCCCCAACTATTCTGAATCTAGATTTTATACACCAATAATCCATGTCCGTGCCGCCGATACCGTTTTTTGCCAAAACGACAGTTTCGTGGACTGGCGAGCAAGACGGGGATTTAGGCTTTCTAGAGAATGAGCTGGTGAAGGTTTTCCATATAGTCGATGATCTGTGGTGGCAAGGAAGCTTGTTGAGAAATGGCGCAGAGGGTATTTTCCCTCGAGATTTTGTGGAGGTCATCTCAACACCGCCTACGGGTCAACATACGCCGACAAAGCAAGTACCCAACTCCTCACAAGTGCAGAACAAGTATGGATCATCATCGATGGGGAACCTGATAAACCAACATCAGGATAGACACATGGTCTCCCTCGGTGACAAGGGTCCGCAATCACCCACTACTAAACACGCATCCACGTCACCTTACCATGTGGAGGGCAATTCAAGCACAGCAACTCCCATCAAGTATGGTCCGCGCGAGACGGAATATTGCTCAAACATAATCTCCAATTCTTCTAAAAGCCCCCAGCATGGCTATACATACCAAAACCAAGTCAAAGCTCATCTGACACCAGTGCTCGACGAGTACGACGAGTCGTTTGACGAACACAATCACTCATTTCAGCATAAGTCCAAGAAAAAGCCCCCGCAATTTTATTCACAGCATGTGTTGAGCCTGGGCCTCACCAAAGCTCACACTACAGACAATCTTTTGGAGACAAAACGACTCAGTCAGATGATCTCACCTGACAGTTCACCTGTGAAATCATTTTCAGCCGAGAAACCGATCCAGCCGATGACCGCGGGTGCGAAAACCCATTTTCCGGGCCCCGGTGTGCCACGAAAAGATGATTTTTTTCAAACTTTAAGCCAGAGGAAGCAAGAATTGGAGATACAATTACATCACCTAAAAGAATTGGAGAGAAGTCACATAAAGCATAGTCAACAACTTCTGGGAGATGACAGCTACACTAGCGAGGATATCTTGCTGTCTAAGCGCAATTACGCATCAAAAGACGACTTGGGACGCAAAGTAGAGGAGAGTTACGAGCTCGAATCAGATGACGTCCCGCCGCCACCTCCTCCAAAGCACGCGCGAGTACCATTTGATGCAGATGATTTTAGAGCTTCTGGTGCTACAGTCGAGGATAGGTTCAGAAGTCAGGCTCATTACACAGAGGAGTTGAAAAGCTCGATAAAGTCTCTTCAAAGCGATGTGCTCAACTTGTCTGAACTTAGTGCAACCAGCGCAGGGTCATTTTCTCGCCATAAATATCAGAGAGAACTTCTCCATCAGCAAGTAGACCCTGATGCTGACGAAATCGGAATTTCTAAGTTATCTCTCGACGAAGGCGAAGATCTAATTAATTCCGTATTCAAGTCCAAAAAACTGAAGCAACCAAACATTTTGAGAATGTTAAGGAAGAAGAAGCCGGGACAAAACTTGATGGAACAGAGACTTCTCCAGGAACCTGATGACTGGCAAACAGTTAAATCTGAGCTAAACAGGATGAACACTCTCACTCTGCTGGATAAACAGCTTCGTACCAAACAAGTTGTAAGAACTGAGGCTCATTTCATAGTTAAACCTCTTGACTTTGTTACAGAGGTCAATATAAGTGAAAACTTTGGACCGGACGACATTGAATCAATGTGCTTTCAAGCCAACAACCAAAAAGTTGACGAGTTTCTGGAGAAGTACGACTTCTCTCACGACTTCAATGACTTGATAACTGACATAAGCGTCAAATTTGGTACACACAAACCCAGTCAAGTAAGAGCGGTCTTGATGCATTTATGCAAATTTCGCATTTTGGAGGAATCAGGAAAAATTCTGCAATTGAAACCAAAAGTGCAGGAGGTCACGACTAAGGGTGAAGCTACAATTTTCCAGCTCATTTACCTATTCAAAAAACTTCTTGAAGCGCTTCGCATTCCTTCCGAAGTTGTTTTTGGGTTTTGGAAAAAACCTAATGAATTCTATCATTCGGACCAGTTTCTGATCAATCATTGTTGGCTCTCGGTGATGATGCAAACAGATGAAAGAGGTAATGGTGCGTTCCGTCTTGTCGATTTAACGTGCTTTAAGAACGGATCGATCTGCAACATAGAGGGCCAGAATGAGTTTTATTTTCTTGCCGAACCCATCGATTTGATTTCGACACATATTCCCTCTGTCATCGAATTACAACATGTATGCCCACCAGTTGACCTCAACATTGCCTTCCATCTTCCCCGCATGTACTCGAGTTTCAAACAACATGATCTCGACTTTTTGAACTTCAATAACTCGTTAACACGAATGAAAGATCTTGAATTCTTTGAAACGGATATCATCGTGTCACCATCAGTTGAATTGTTCACGCTTATCAAGACATCAAAAAAGACTTCTAATGACTTTACTTTGTGCCAGATGTACTGGAAAGGTCCTCAAAGAATAGCTAAGATCAAGGCCATCCTACCCGAGGGTGAAAAAATCGGCGTGCTTCAGATTTTTGCTGGCCAAAAAGGACTCCAAACACATTTTGATAACATTCATGAATTGGCATGTGTCATTCCTTTGTATCACGAGGGCAAAAGTAAAGCGACAGCATTTGTACCTAGATTTCCTACGATTCGAAGCCAAAACAACGATATCTACATCAAGCACCCACAGCTAAGCAGTATAGTCGTCAACAACACCTATAACTTCGAGATTGACGTACACCCCTCTATGGGCTTGAATAGTGGGTCCGGTCTCATGAACCAAGATTTCAAAATCGTGATTGAGAGCCCCTCCGGTAAATACACCAAACTTGTGAAAGATGAGCCTCACAGCCCTCAGGGTGTACATCAGCTGAAGCTCATATGTCAAGAAAAAGGTTTGTACAGAGGATTGGTGATCGGAGATAGTGGTAACAGCTGGTACGTTTTTGCTCAGTGGGAATGTGGTGGTGTATAATATCTGCATTTGATTGATAATCCGCATAGATCTTGTCCCGGCAATCTTCGGGTCAGTGAATTAATCACTGATGAAACTCTGACACGAGAATGTTTGCCGACACTCAAACTCAAACTCACACTCACACATATACTCAGACTCGAACACATACAATTCCTCAAACCCAAACTCACACAAACACACACAACTCATGCAAGCGCTTTTTGATATCGTTGCCAACATCCATCCATACATCTGTATATTTCAATACATCCATATAAGCACACCCGAGGATGCTCACTTTGTCATCCCTCTCTTATTTCAATAAAAGTTACACGAATGGTCTCAAAAGAAGTGCCGTTTAAACTCTGTGGCGGCAACTCTAATGTTGAGCTCACCTAATTTTTTTATTTTATTTTTATTTTGCGATAGAGAAATTGCGTCAGGGAAGCTTCCTCAAGCAACTTTTTGAAAATATCATGTAGATTATCGTTTGGATCCTATTAAGGCTGTCACTATTGAATAGCGTGATTCACTCAAAAGTCTGAATGATTCGCGGTTAACCTCACTCGGGTTGTGAGGGTGTTTTGACACCGCGCATTACCCTGAGCCAAATCGTTGAAAGTCCATCAACAAGCTTTCATCGCAAATGCCGACCACCACAGTACAAACATACACGAAAGATCGGAAAGTAGGAGAGGGTACCTACGCTGTGGTATATGTTGGCAAGCAAGTGGCGACAGGCCGCAGAATAGCCACGAAGGAGATTAAAACAGGCTTGTTTAAGGATGGCCTTGATATGTCTGCGATTCGTGAGGTTAAATACTTGAAGGAGCTTCGACATCTCAATGTTATTGAGTTGATTGATGTATTCATGTCGCACGATAACAATTTGAATCTTGTGCTCGAGTTTTTACCATGTGACCTCGAGGTACTCATTAAAGACCAAAGCATTGTATTCAAGTCATCGGACATAAAGTCGTGGCTTCTCATGACGCTTCGTGGATTACACCACTGTCATCGAAATTTCATACTCCATAGAGACTTGAAGCCAAACAATTTGCTCTTAGCGCCCGATGGACAACTCAAGATTGCTGATTTCGGATTGGCCCGCGCGTTCGGAAATGCGAACGAAGACTTCACTCCCAAAGTTGTCACACGCTGGTATCGAGCACCCGAATTGCTTTTTGGAGCGAAACATTACACAGGTGCCGTTGATATGTGGGCTGTGGGGATAATCTTCGCCGAGCTCATGCTACGAACCCCGTACCTTCCGGGGAAAGATGATGTAGATCAGCTCGACGTCGCTTTTAAAGCCCTAGGAACACCAACAGAGCAAATCTGGCCCAATGTGTCAAACTTGCCATTGTACAATGCCTTAAGAGTTTATCCACTTCCGTCCAGGCAAGAGCTTCGAAACAGGTTTAGTGCTGCTACAGAAAAAGCATTAGATTTGATGATCTCCATGACACAGCTCGACCCTTCTAGAAGGTGTGATCTGACAACTGCTTTGTTGAGTGACTATTTCACGGAACTGCCCATGGCCACACCTCCTGGCGAACTTCCTACAAAAAATAACGGAAGTGATGATAAGAGACGCAAGGTAGCGTAAGTCAGTCATAAGTAGCTTCAAACAATTTAGAAATGACTAATTATGATACAACTCCTTGATATATTCTGCAATAGCAAACGCAGAGGTTAGGCCAGGGCTTTCGATTCCAATCATGTTGACAAAACCCGGAAAATCCTTTTCTTCCCTTATGTAAAAGTCACTAAATTGCTTCAGACTCTCGGATCGACAATGCAATTTGGGTCTGAAGCCTGTGTATGAGGGTTGTAGGTCCTCCAATTTGATGTTAGGATAGTAGCTTGAAATAGCTTCCAAAGCCGCCTCAAGATTTTGCAGGCTCACATCATAATCTAAATTGGAGGCGTCAGTTATGGATTCGTCCATCCATTCTAGATCTGGTCCAAATCTGATTTGCCCTCCCAAATCAAAAGTCATATGCGTACCCAAACCAGACGCATTGGGATGGGGGCATGGGTAAATCAAGCGATCAGTAATGCGGGTCGTCGGAATCGGCTCATGCGGCGCATAAGAAAAATAATTGCCTTTGGCAAAATAGCTGCCGAATTGTCGCGTCTTTGGCAATAGCATATTGGCTATTCTGGGAGCATGTAGCCCACCACAGTTGATGACGTTTTCTGCGGTGATCCTGAATTTCTCGCGAGATGCCATATCTAAACAAGTCACTATGTAATCTTGGTGCTTGCAGCGGTGTTCAAGATGATACACTTTTGTATTGGTCGCCATTGTTCCCTCAGCATTTTCGAATTGGGCTCGAAAATAAAGCGTAAGATCATGCGAAGAAATGATCCCGGTCGTCGGCGATTCTAAGGCTCCGAATTCTGCTCGGATTAAGGGATGTGTTTTGTGAACTGTTGCGGGTGGTACAAAGAAGGTGGGCACAGATAAATCAGACGCATTTTGATGTAGATTTTCCAAAAATTCACCCTCGGCTTCAGTTTGTGCAACGATCCATTTACCACACTTTTTGAACGGCACGATTTTAGGATCGAGTCTCAGATATATCAACTCTTTTCCCCTGACACAGAATCGTGCCTTTAGTGATGATGGCGGATAGTATATACCTGCGTGTATGACCTCGGAGTTACGGCTTGTGGTTTCCATACCAGGTAGCAGATGTTGCTCAAGTACTGCCACACTATTCGTGGTAATTTGTTGTAGCTCGTTGGCAACCGCGAGACCAATCACACCACCACCTATGACAACATGAGAGAAATCAGCTTTTACACGCAGGTAGCTTGAAAACCTTCTTGCAATTCCGAGCATGTTCAAAGAAACCAGTGAAAGGCGCGTTCATTGGTTTGTTCAAGGTTTTGCGACGCGTATCACAGATGTGCGAAATCGCGCATGTAGCATTGAATGCAGGCTGAATCGAAAAATATGAATGATATTAAGCGGCATGCACTTGGAATCACAACTTGGTTGTATAGTGTAGTGGTTATCACTTTCGGTTTTGATCCGAACAACCCCGGTTCGAATCCGGGTACGACCTTCTTTTTTTGCCCTCGTTTGCGCGCCCCATGTAGGCTAAGCACCAACCTTGTCGAAAATGATCAGGTTCAGTGACCGCTCAAAGAAATTTTATTTACATTAATTCGGCAAAGTGTACTCATTCAACGTTTCCACCCGGACTAATTTTCTCCACTTAAATTGGATGGGAGGTGATGTGAATGAATGTAAGGATTGTGCCACAAATATTAATTTTTCGCACAACCGCCACAACACGTGGGGGTCGCCGCGAGATGCACAATTCAATTGTTCAATTAAGTCCTCGAGGCAGGAATAATCGTCGGGTCTAATCTCGATATAAACATTCGTGCTGCCTCAACATTTCAATTGAAGATTATCCCCGACCACCATAACAAAAATTTATATTTCCTACGCTTGAAACGTAAACCCAAAACAACCCAGAAGCTTTATTTTCAGCCATGAAATTTGGTGAGCATTTGAGAAAAGCTCTTATCAAAAACTATAGCTTCTATTACATAGCCTACGATGATTTAAAGCACCAAATTAAAAAGAAGTTGAAAGACTCTGACTACGAGTGGACCAACGAATTCGAAGAAGACTTTTTGGCTGCTCTAGAGACCGAATTGGATAAAGTTTACTCATTCACTAAGGTCAAGAACACAGAAGTCAATCGCCGCATCAAAGACGCAGAGAAATACGTTTACGAAGTGGTAAACGCCTTGAAAAACCCAAATGCTCCCCAAAAGCCGCTGGAACTAGATTTCGACGAGTTGGAAGATGAATTGTCTGATATAATTGCAGACGTACACGATCTAGCAAAATTCACCCGGTTAAACTACACCGGCTTTCAAAAGATCCTTAAAAAACACGACAAGGCGACAAAGTTCGCTTTGAAACCGATATTTCAAGTGAGATTGAATGCGAAACCATTCTACAAGGACAACTATGACAAATTGATCGTCAAGTTGTCGAAATTATATGATTTGGTAAGAACTAGAGGAAACCCAGTGAAAGGAGACTCCGCAGCTGGCGGATCGCAACAGAACTTTGTCAGACAGACCACTAAGTATTGGGTTCACCCAGATAACATCACTGAATTGAAGTTGATCGTTTTGAAGCATTTACCCGTGTTGGTGTTCAACGCCGAGAAGGAGTTTGATCAAGAGGATTCAGCAATCACATCGATTTACTTCGATAACGAGGATATGGATTTGTACTATGGTAGATTAAGGAAAGACGAGGGGGCTGAAGCAATCAGGTTGAGATGGTATGGTGGTATGAAGTCTGACCAGATTTTTGTTGAGCGGAAAACTCACAGAGAGGATTGGACCGGAGAGAAGTCTGTCAAGGCAAGATTTGCTTTGAAAGAAAATAAGGTTAATCAGTTTTTGCGCGGTGAGTATACTGCAACTCAAGCTTTCGAAAAAGCTAGAAAAGATGGCAAGAAGTCCACCAACGAAATTGACAATTTGGAGGCTTTAGCAAAAGAGGTACAATACTCCGTGCTCAAGCACAAATTTAGACCGGTAATGAGATCTTTCTACAACAGAACGGCTTTTCAATTACCGGGTGATGCGAGAGTGAGAATTTCATTGGACACTGAGTTATCGATGGTGAGGGAGGACGATTTTGACGGGCACGACCGTACAAATGGTAATTGGAGGAGAATGGACATAGGCGTTGATTATCCTTTTGCACAATTACCAGAAAAGGACATCTGCAGATTCCCGTACGCCGTCTTGGAGGTGAAATTGCAAACTCAAATGGGGCAAGAGCCTCCAGCATGGGTCAGAGACTTGGTATCTTCACATCTTGTGGAAGCCGTGCCAAAATACTCGAAGTTCATTCATGGTGGGGCCACATTGTTGACAGACAGGGTCAATTTATTACCATTCTGGTACCC
The DNA here is from genome assembly GCA_030564885.1 of Metschnikowia kofuensis (nom. inval.). Classification (NCBI taxonomy): domain Eukaryota; kingdom Fungi; phylum Ascomycota; class Pichiomycetes; order Serinales; family Metschnikowiaceae; genus Metschnikowia; species Metschnikowia kofuensis (nom. inval.). The sequence goes on from JAJLZY010000048.1 coordinate 50,602, forward strand.
ACAAATGGACGTTGATATCAGAAAGCCAAAAATCGAACAAGACTACGGTATTCTCAGACAACAAAACAAGATCAAATCGTCATCATCCGGGGATGATCTCGACGAGGAAGAATTGATGGGCGATGATTATGGAAGAAGGTACAGTGTTCATTTCTCGAACGATATAAATCCTTTGGAAGAGGATCTTGACGAGAACTCGCCTTTGTTGTTGCCATCATCGTTTGGCTCAAGGAAAACGGATTCTCCTATCAGAGATTTTGTCCTGCGATTGTATGGAAAGTTTCTCCATGTGTTCAACGATGATCGTACCTTTACAATAAAGCCAGGCACCAATTTTGACTTGAACACAACATTCCGTTCCAAGTTACCAAAAGGCAAAACCATTTGCGTCCCAGTCAGAATTGAGCCCAAAGTTTATTTTGCAGCCGAGAGAACCTTTTTGAGTTGGTTGTCGATCGGCATGATTCTTGGGGCAACTGCCACAACTCTCATCAATTATGGCAACAAGAGCGCTTTAGTTGCATCGATTGGCTTCTTTATTTCCTCTTTGTTCACTATGGCATACGCTACGTATAAGTACATTCGCAGAACGTTGGCTATTAGGGGAAGAAAAGTTACACAGTATGCCGACAAATTTGGCCCAAACATGATCTGTGTCTTGATTGTTGCATCCACTCTTGCTTCATTTGTATTCAAATTAGCCGAGCACTAAGTAAGGTGTATATTGACGTCAAAATTCAATTTGTCAGAGAATTGCAAGCTCTCTGAAATTTTGAAAGAGGAATACAGATACCAGTGTCTTCAGACAGCGCCCATAATTGGATTATTCGAGCAATTTAATGAAGCATTATGAAGGTCACTCAAGGCCCTTCATTCGTTCACCCAAAATTTCATCAATATCCTTATCATACCTGTCCTTCCGAATTCTCTTCCCTAGCTTAGACATGAAACCATCTTCTTTAGTCTTTAATTTGGCACCACTAGGTAAAACCTCGTAACCATCCATTTCGGGTGCTTCGTGGGCCCCTTCTTTTAAGGTGTAGCCTGCCGAACTTGGCGGCAATTCTGAATCCAATGTTTGAGTACCAGCTCTTTTCCGGTAAATTGCCGATCCTAGGCTTTCGTCTTGTATAGCATCACAAATTTGACTTTTAGTTTGGCGACCAAAAATTCGAAAGATCGATAATAGTTTTTCCTTGGTAGTAGAGGCGTCTCTTGCAAAAAACCAACCCTGATGAAGCTCTCTCAAAGCATTTTCTTCGAAAAACCTTCTCATTTGAAGATCTTTCTCGAATGACTGAAAAATTTCGGTATCTGATGGAATGAAAGAAAATTTCACGACCTTCACAAGTAAGTCAAATAGAAGCAAGATAGTAAAGAGCATCAATACAGTAGCCCACCACGAAAAGTCGGCCCCAAATTGAAGTAAACCGTAATTCACAAAGAAGATAGGCTGCTCTTTTCCACGGTTCAATGACATGATTAGAACGTTCCAAAGACCATACCCTAAGACCGATATAAAGAATGATGCAAATGCGGGCCATTGAATATTGTGAGTTTCAAGAAACTGAATTTTGCCATTTATCACAATCACCAAAGCCCAGAAAAGCGCTGTTCCGAGAGGAAGTGTCGTGTTGTCGATGAGAGCGTGAAATCCCCAGGACTCGTAAGCCAAAAACGATACTGCCACACTTTGTACAGCAGCCAAAAACATCCATGAGAGGAAGACTCTGAGATTGAATGCCTCGTAAAGCCGTCCGGTTGCGTATAGCTCTGGAACAGCTAGGAGTGTCGAGGGTTTCAAGTCCTTTTCAAACATGCCAATACATATCACTGTCAAGGATGTGAAGAGCGTGTTAAACATCGACAAAGACCAACTTTCGTAAAGTGAAGAGCCTGTGAAAATTGTATATCTTTGATAGATGCATTGGGTCAAGTAAAACATCAATTCCTTGTAAAAGGTACTCAAGACAAACTTGGATGTTCTGATGTAATTATACCGTCCATTCACAAGGAGCAACTTGAGTAGATAACGGAACTGAGCAATAGCATAATCCGCCGACCGTGCTGCTTGCAAGCCTTCTTTCCCGGTTATGCCAACACCTATGTCAGCGCTCTGAATCATAGCGATATCGTTAGCTCCATCACCGATGGCAAGAGTAACATCCTTGGGTCTCAATTTTCTCACGGAGTCAACCATTTCTGCTTTTTGCGAGGGGGACGCGCGGCAGCAGATAGCAGAATCCACCTGAATGCATAGCTCGATGAAAACAGAGAAAACAGTTGAGTCTGTTTGAATCATGCTTAAGGTTGCGCCATCGATGACCACAACACTGTGCGCAATTCTTTTCGCTTTGATCTCATTGCAGACAGTTTGAATCCTTTGAGTAATCGCTTGTAAGCCCTCATCTATGGACAAAACGACCAATGTTGAATAATCCTTGATAAGCCGACAGGAGTATCCGATATTGATCGCAGTTTCTCTTTTATCCCCAGTTAGCATCCACATTTTGATTCCCGCTCTTCTCAACTTTTCTATGGCGTCACTTACGCCTTCTTGTAGTTTGTCCTCGATAGCAGTAGCGCCGAGTAATTGTAAATTCGATTCGATCTTTGCGCCACACAATTCCACTTTTGAAGCTCTCTCATGTATCGCAGTCTTGGCCTCTCGGAATTCACTAGCCCAGTCATCGTATTCTAATTTGGAGAGCCATTTGAAAGAATACAATAAAGTTCTTAGACCCTCTGTGGAGAAACTTTCGATGTGTTCCAAGGTTTTTTCGATGATGTATTCCTCATTGACCAAAATCTTGTCATTGGGGAACAACGAGCTTTGATTCGTACCGTCAGGATCTTGAAGATCTAAGCTGTAGCGCTTAGACTGGTGTGAATGTAAAGTTTCACGAGCTTTCAGTGCAATGTTGTTGATATCCTGGTTCTCTTTCTGCACTATCCCATCGATAGATCCAAGTCTCTGGGCGAAATCGATACTGTTTCTCAAAGAACCGATGGATCTTCGGGATTCTAGATCACTTGATAGTTTCGCTTGTAAGACGACTTCAGCCTCCAAGACTTTTCTATCATTTGAGGAGAGTGAAATCTCTCGTGCCTTCTTTCTCGCCAAATCTGCGTTCTTCAAGTTCTCCAAGATCACATTATCTGCTCCTTTGCAAAAAAGAGCGATCCTCGCATCCGGAAACTGCACGACAATTGACATGCGCTTCCTCGCCGACGAAAACTCTATCACATCGAGAATTTCGTAGTCCTCGTATTGCGGAGGGCCTTCGAAGCCAGCCGGATAAGTTTTCACCCGAAGACGACTTTGTTGCTTATCATGAACTATGAAACCTAAATCTCTAGCCGCGCTGACTAAAGCCAATTCGTCAGGAGAAGCGGCCTGATATACGATTGACTCGTCTGTGTCGGCCTTATCTGACAGGGGTTGGTCGAAGTCGTCAAGAGTATACAGAGAAGCATTTCTGTTTGGGCTGTCATCATCGCTTCTTTTGGGCTGACACGTATGGCAAAGAGCAATGCTCAACAAAAAAAAGGTAACTTTTTTTGCGAAAAGTGTCTTTGGATGCGATTGAATATGCTTGAGTAGAAGCAAAGAGTTTGCAGAGTCTTGACTTTTCAAAGGTTGAGCTGGAGATTTCCAAGAAGCTCCCGAATCAAAGGAGGATAGCTCAATACTATCTCTGACGATTGATGTTGTGCTTTGCCTCGGCGAGCGCTCGGTCGAGAGATCAACAGAATTTCGTAGAACCTTGGAAAGATAATTATTTGGATTCAGACTGCATTTCTCGTCAGCTATTAAGTCCACTTCATGAAGCCAGTCTGTCCCGCAAACACTAAACTTTCGAAACACCATCTTGTTATCAGTGAGCGTTCCTGTTTTATCACTGAAGATATAGGAAACTTGCCCTAGTTCTTCTAAAATTGTTGCAGTCTTTGCGTCTGCTGGTGTGTTTGTTTCAACATGGTACATATCGATATCAAATTGTAAGAATAACAATTGCATGACTTTGATGATCTCCATCGTCACGTAGAGAGATAATGGAATGAGAGTGTTGTACATAATGACAAACCCCATGAAAGTGGCAGCTACCCCAACATCCTCTTCATAAGTATACCACATTTTGCTCTTATGCCTGTCATAAAACAATCGCTGAGCCATTAGCGAGAATGCGGATAGTGAGACAACAACAACGACCATGAAAAGAACAATGTAATTGATATTCCCTTGAAGCTTTGGAGCTTTTGTACGGGGGTTCTTCACATTGTTCATTCGTATTTTGGACTCCTCTCCAGTGAAAGCGACCAAGCCTAATACATAGCGGGTGTTTCTAAGTATGCTCCCTCTGTATATCACGTTCTCAGAGCTCAAAGCATAGTTCAGCCCGCCAACATTGAAATGTCCTTCGAAGTTGTACAAGTCAGGATTTGGGTCCTCCACTGTGAGAACGCAAGAAAAATTCTTCAAACTCGTGATCCTCGATGCATATTTACAAAGTTCGGGATGAGGCGATCTTATTTTCAAGTTGGTTTCACCATCAAGTGCCATGGTTTCGACATACGCATCAGAACCTTGGCCATCGACGGCTAAAAGAACAACATCCGCGGGGACCCACTCATCCTCCTTTATTAACAAGATGTCACCGACTTGAACATCTTGCCATTTCGTGACATGCAGGTTCATATTGTATCGAGCCATGAGCGATTCGTTCAAGAAGCTGTCATTAGTAAGATCAGCAATCGAAGATGAAGATGAAGCTGGAATGTCAAGGTCATGTATGGGAATGGTCTCTGTCATGATGGTGGTGATCAGATGCGTGTCAAGTTGAGATAAATTCGAATCTTCTCGAATCCTTCGTGTGACCTTGTTATTTTCTTCCTTGTCTTGTCCATGACGTTTCCAGTCGTCCAAAGCCTCGCGAGCCATTGAAATTGACATGAAGATCATCAAAGGGATGATGGTCGTGAACTTTCCGGTAGTTGACCAAGACGGGATCATTTGCATGATTGCAACCACCATGAAGTAACAGTTGGCCAATTTGGAGAATTGAGCTTTGAGCTGCTTTGGGAGGAAGGAGTATAGCGTGTATCTCGATGAGGTGATCATATTTGTGCAATATACTTCAGTAGTACGCTCATCAATGTAACCTTTGCGATGGGCATCATAGAAATGGTCATGAAAGATAACATTAGCTCTCTCTTTGGCAACACAAAGCGGAATCACCCTACCAGAATCGGTCCTCCCCAAGTCGGATTCACCTAATATTTTGCGTTTGATTCTAGAAACGAAAGCAGTGTAAGATGCTCGAGCACGTCTGCGGGCTAAGAAATCACGAGAACGCGGCGTGTCGAAATCTTCGTAACTACTTTGTGCTGAGCTGTTGGAGCTTAGTCTGGTAGTTGACCGTGAAACGTTCAAGTGCGTCACAGTATACGGTTGCTGTTTGTGATCATGCCCATTTGTCTGATGCGGGATGGTATGATCGTCTCGTGGTCCATCAACAGTAATTTTCGGCGGTTCTCCTATCACGGGAGTAGACGAGGCATCTTGAGCTTCAAGATGAGATTCATCGAGGCGTGGAGGAAGATCGCCCAAAGCCACCGGCAGCTGTGCGGCACGTGGCTCCGCAAAAGGATTTACCAGACTTGCTAGCGCTTTGTTTAAAAGCTGTGATCGCAAAGAGAGACCTCTTTTTCGCCTGGTCTGAGGTGTGGACCCAGCTTGTGCTTCAGAAGACAGCAGGTCTGGAGTCCGTTTCATCGGTATGAAGGCTACAAGAATCTGGCTTCAAAGCCTTTATTGTAGAGTCTCTGAGCTGCTTTTACCCGTGGAAGTGTTTGGGTCGAATGGAATATAACTGGAGCACGATAGTTTCAAACCTATATTGTGCCCTGAGCCGACTGATTGTGGCACTATAAACTTTTAAGCCTTAGTGGGGAATGATGCGTGCTGCAAATAAATTTGTAGTTCAACAAAAGCTTCTGCCAGCTATTCACTTTGATATATGCTGCACTTGCACAGCCATGCATGGACGGATTTGATCTCGGCAAGGGTGCGTCAGGCCTGCACGCGTCTACACGATAAAGTCATGGTCCACGTTGAGCAGATGTAAGAATTACAATAAGCTGAAATTGAAATTCTCAGTTTTACAATTCAGCAATCGCCTCTGTTTTTTGAAATGTATCTCGATTCTGCTTGATTAGAAGTCAGTTAATTTCGACGTCTGCATTTCCACTCGTTAGAGGACAAGAAGCTGTTTCCCAAAGCACGCGTTTTCGGGCGGCCGCAGATTCGATAGCTGTGTCCTGTTGATGAGAGTCCCTATATACATATCCCATTGGTGCGAAGTTCTATTCTGCCTCCAAGTCTCTGTTTGACAATACATAAACCAGAACATATCAATATACGAGCATTAAAGCTAGACATTTTTTGTTTCGCGTAGATTTTGCTGAGTTCCATCCCCAACTAATCCCATAGAGACCAAATCAAGCCCCGAGTGTCGCGCGGATCTTGCCAATACAGTAATCTTTATACTCTTCCACGTAAAGCTTGTTATTCAACTCTAACACGCCGTCCAATGAAGATACGAGCTCATTATTTCCTGCAACAAGAACCATGCCTTTTGGCATCTGTGTTAAATCGGGCATTGGTTCGACAAGAACACCATCAAAGATTAAAGAGACAATGTTATTTGCCACTTGTCTTCCCCAGTAGAGTGCCCACCCTGCTGACTTGATGATAGGTAACTCAACAAGGTCGCCTATCGCAAAAATATGGGGTAAGTGTTTTTCAGTATCTGGGTGCGTGAGTTGCAAGAACTCATTCACAAAAATATTGTTCTTAGTGGATACGAAGGCCACGAGCTCCTGAGAAAGCATTCCCGTGTTGTTGTGGAACTGATTACACCAATAGTTGAAATCTGTTTTGAGCTTCTCCCCATTGGTGAACTCTAGCTCGTGATCGTCCAGCTCTGACTTAACTCTGTAGCCAGTCATTATTTTCACACCTCCTCTCTCGAGCGACTCTTTAGTGAGATCCTTGAAGTTATCTGGCAATGGTTCCGGTGGGAATTTATCATGCGGGTGGATCAAGTACACTTCTTTTTCAGGAAACTTATTCTTGATGTCTCCGGCAATTTCTACCCCAACAGCGCCTGCTCCGATTACACCGATTCTTTTCCTTGAATCAACTTGTCTTTTAAACTCGACCATTTCTTTCATGTAGCTGTCGTAGTTGTGAGCAATGGGTGATGTGGGCCAGTGACGGTTCCGTCCAGCTGCAATGACCAAATAATTGAATTCGATTCTCCCAGTCAGGCCATGACCATCGTTGAGATTATATAAAGCTTCCTTGACATCTAGGCTTGTTACTGAACCCTGCACGTATGTGATCTCTAAGTTATCGTTATTGTTTGGTCTGACGTTCTTCCCGAGCGTATCGATCACGAACTGATCATTCGAGATGATGTGGTCGAAAGTCACGTCGTCCAAATTTTCGTAAGGTACAAACTGGGTCCTGGCAAACTCTGTATCGACAATGGCCCGCGGCATACCCAAGATGTTCAAGAGCCCGGCCTTAGGTTCCACAATTGTAACAGAGATCTTTTGCAATCTTCCACGTTCTCTAAGATGGTTTTTCATTGCTACCAAAGCAGACAAGCCCGCATATGACCCACCAACAATAAGAACATTAGTATGAAAAGATGGTGTGCTTCTTTGTATAGCTTCTTGTGTCTTTTTTATAATGGCGGAGCCAGGCATTTTCGAGCAAATGTTGGCTAGCACAAAGCTTGCTTTCATGAATATTAGTATACGTTGTGAAAAACCATATTGTGTTCGTGATCGTTCGTACCTTAAATATTCACGCGTGCAGCAACAAGGCTTGTCGTTTAGATCAATCAGATTACCGGTGCTCTGGACGCTCAATTATTATCTTTTACATCACTGCGCAAGCATCGCACACATGCAGCGATGCGAAGCTCGTGCTTCGTGCAGGCTATACGAGACGACTGGTACAGCGTTCGTCTTTCGTAAACACCATTTGAGTTGATGATTGTAAATAATCCAGGCTCTCGTTTTGGATCTGAATACCATGACGAGATTGAAATGGACATAGAGTAGTCTATGTAGCAAGTTCAGGTCTCTGGTCATGTATATAAATCAGCATCTTCAGACGAGCTCTGCTCCAGATGAGTCTCGACTGCCTGCACAACATATTGTTACTGCCAGTTTTGCACTGATAAATCAGTCATCGATTTGGTTGACGAAGAAGGACTGGCTCATCGGATCCGAGCGCGGAGCACACTTTGATGGGCACCTCAATTCTTGCTTCGTCGCAGCCACTAATCAGCAAACGTGCATGCGGCAGTACAGTCAATCACATACGCAGATTTGAATTAGTACAGCTGCTTTTTTTTGTTTAGCTTGCTGATAATTGGGGCAGAAGCAAGATCAACTACCTAGCAACGCGAGAGAAGTGTATTCCATTTCCAATGATTTTGGATTTTATGTAGTTGATTTTAACATAAATGCTTCAATTATATAGCTGGGGCAATCGGCATTGCCAATGTGCCCATAAGTCAAGTCTAAAACACCCACCACAGGTACTGCAGATTCACCTAGAACTTTGCATGATTTGCTTAGGAAGAACGAGTTTCTCTCACGGACGCTCCAAAAACGGCGAGCTACCTTCATCTGTGTCGTAATGATCAGTTGGGGGAGTTGATACTGTTTGCCCTCCCATAGTCTCGACGCTGTGTGAGCCAACGGGCATGGTCTCCGTACGGTAGTCCTCGTAATTGGTTGAGTCTTCGGGCTCCTTGGCTAGCTCATCATCCAGAGCGTGATTCATTGCCGCGCTGCTGAACATACCTAAAACTTCATTTGTTGTCAGCCTAGATACCATGGTAATTGTGGGAGATCTTGGGCGGTGTAGAGTGTCGTCGTCACGTAGCGGTATTGTGAAAGTCTGCTCAGATTCCTTAGGACCAGCGGATTTTTTTGAATTGACAGCCTTCGGAATACTTGCTATTAGAGAAATTGCACGGAGCTCGTGTAGGCATATCTCAGGGCTTGCAGATGGATAGAGAAGGTTCATATTGACATGTAATTTCTCTCGAAGCTTTCCAGGCTGACTCACTATTGTGTAATTCTGCCCCAGCTGGTGTTCCAATTTGAAATTGGAAACTGAGTTTGCGCCATCATCTCGGTATACCTCGAACTTAACAGGCTTTCCCTCCTCCGCTAGAGAGTTATCTTGTTTCAAAATTTCGCCTGCCCAAGGTCTTGCTCGAATATAATTTTCCTTTCCGTTTGACTTTGTGACATTGATTTGAGCCGACGTGTCTTCGGAGAAGACCGTTTCTTTGAGTGAAAGGGGGCGGATGTCGTGATGAACATCGAGCTTTTGCTTTTTAGAGGAATTGCCGCTCTCTTTCCACACGGATGACGCTGAAGGTCTGTCTCTGGCTAAAGAGTCGGGAGCAGAGCGTACGTTAGATGTGACTGTTTTCCTCGTTCGCTCAGAAAAATGTTCGAAAGACCGCTGTAATCTTTTCGCGGGCCAAGCATTTCGTTCTAGCCCGATTTTATAGACTTCAACAGCTTCTGCAGCCACGCCCCTCGCTTCCAAGTACGATGCAAATTGCTCATAGTATAGGGCTAGATTTTGGCCAATATTCTTTTTTGCTAGATACACGAAGATGTCACGAGGGGAGTCGGAATATTCTGCGTATTCAAGCCAGATTCTTAGATATCGCGGATCGTTTTTATAGTGTGAAACATCCCTGAAGCAGGACGTGCATCTCTCTAGAACACGAAGCAAGCCGCTTTCGGAACTAGCCCCCTGTGGAAATTGGTGATGTATCCAGGAAATGTAATCCACATATGTCTGAAGCGGGTCGTCGAGCTCTTCGGAAAGTAGATCTGTCTCGAACCTTTCTCGCTGCTGCTTGGTGGCCGTGGAAGTCCGTGGTTCAACTAGAGCTTTTCCTAGTTTCAGTGCTGACCGCCCGAAGACTAATGGTTTTATATTTTCCTTTTCTGTTTCTATTATGGCTGCGTCCATAATACTCTTCCCACGGATGTCTTTAAAGGGGAGCGCGATTGTGTTATTTGATAGCGAGAAGAAGACTCGATTGTACAAGGTGCCTGTGGTAAAGGCTGAGTTTGAATGCTGCTTTATTAAGGATTTTGACTCAATAAAAATCGCAGATCTGGGCTACTGCGCGAAACGGATATATTGATCAGTTGAGACGGGAAGTTTACACGCCTGCTTCTGCTTGTTTTGAAAGAACGCGCTGGATCAAAACATCGCGAGCAAGAAGAATTGGTATTAGCATATCTCCACAAGGACAAATTTTGAAAATTTTTTCAACTGATTGTAAACTCACTAATCAGCGTATTGCTCATTCGAGATGATACATAATAGAATTTCAGCATTGTAAATCCAAAAGTATTTAATTTTTTTTTGACCATCCGAGAGCTGCTCCTCCACAAAGATTAACAGAACTGTTAAGCTTCTCTAGAAATGCCATACAACCCTTATCAGCCGATCGAATATCATCGTGCGATCTGCCGGACTTCGAATCACAATCGAGTCACTGAATAAAAAAATTTTTTGAACTCAGGGAATTAATTTGCATGCGTGTGCTTTACCCCGTTTGTTATATCTATTCACCAAAACTACCGGTGTGAGCACTCAGGTCGGCGCGAGGTGCGACACGTTACTTTAATAGCGTCCTTACCCGTACCACCGTTCTAAGTGTGACACCAAAAAGCAAGAGGAAGTGCCAAATACGCAGCCATGTTCCTACTGAAAACTCTAGCGCTCGTTTCTCTTGTATTTGTCGTGTATGCTGTGTCCGATTACTCGGAGTTGCTCACGATAAAGCCGTTGCCCCAAAACAAGTTATTGACTTCATTCGAATTCGAATCGCGGCTGCCGTCTTTCCCCTTAACATACATATCTCCGCTCGATGACAGCCAAGAGAATGCAGGTCCTACCTATCACTATGGAATGTTTCCAAGATCCATCGAGCCTGTTCTTCGTCTGACCAACACACGGCAGTTACACTTGCGCTTTACTCAAGGATGGTGGCACTCTGAGTCATGGGGCCAGTTGCCTCGCAACGGATCTCTGAGCGGGGGAACGGGCGTTGAGCTTTGGGCCGTCATTGAGGCAGAAAGCTTGCAAGAGGCAAAGTCCAGCTGGCTCAAACTCGCTGAGTCTTTGTCTGGATTCTTCTGTGCTCTGTTGAACTTTGTTGACGAAAGTATCACCACGTATCCCCGTTATGACATGCAAGATGTTCTCTTTGGCCATGCGGCCAACTCCTCGAACAAATTGTTTCTTTTACGCGCAGCGCTTCCTGACGAACCTGTGTGCACTGAAAACCTCACGCCCTTCTTGAAAATGATCCCGACGAGGGGCAAAGCGGGTATCTCCTCGCTTTTGGATGGTCACAAGCTTTATGATTCCTTGTGGCACTCCATGAGTATAGATCTTCTTACTGTTTGCGAGGATGAATCGTGCCACTTGCAGCTTGATCAAGGTATTCACCACGTGATAGAAGTGGCTCGTCTGCTCCGCCGAAAAGAAGAGGGCGGGATACCCAAACCCACACCGGGTGAGAAATTGAAATGTGACACTGACAAAAAGTACGACGCGTGGACTTGTTTTCCCCTTGCAGACTCTGTCGAACTCGACTTCGATCTCGAAAACTTGTTCGGGCGCCCGATCAGGGGTGCCTGTTTCGAAGGCCCCTTGGCAGACAGCAAAATTATGCTCGATTTTGATTTCGAACAATGGTCTATACAAGTCGAAGAAAGCCAGGGCGAAAATCAGGCGATGTTGTATGATGCAAAGCCTATTGAAATTTTACATGGATCGAACCCTTACAATTTAAGATTCAAGACTGAAAACTCCAGCGCGAGTATACAAACCGCAGATCCTCCCTTGCTCGTCTCGAGGTCTTTCACGGGATATTCTCAAGATAAGGGCGGGATAAGAGTCAACTTAAAAAATCCATCGGTGTCCAATTCTGTCAATTTTGTGTATTTTGAGACCCTTCCATGGTTCATGAGAGTTTATCTTCACACAGTCACTATCGAGGGGCAAGGCACAATTGAGTCACAACTATATCGCCCCGCCATTGATCGAAAAAGACCAGGTCACCTTGAGTTACTGATCAACATCCCGCCTCGCGAAGATATCACGTTCACTTATCAGTTCGATAAATCATTATTGTTATATTCGGAATATCCTCCGGACGCCAATCATGGATTTGCGATTGCTCCAGCAATCGTGAAAGTGCTCGATCTTGAACGGAAAACAAGCTATGAATTTCGTTCCACAAGTCTTCTCTTGACACTTCCCACCCCCGATTTTTCCATGCCCTACAACGTGATTATTTTGACGTGTACTGTCATGGCACTTGCTTTTGGAACTACTTTCAATCTATTGACCAAGAAAGTTGTCACCGAAGAAGAATTTGAGAAGGCAGCAAAGAATTCGAAAATTTCAAAATTGAAGAGCAAGCTACAGGCTTTCAAAAAGCAGAAAGTTGCATGAGATTACAAGCCCTTCAAGTCATGCTCAAATAGTGAAAGCGTACTCCACTCTGTGAAGCCTCATCTCCTACCGAGGAATGTAGATTGAAAATGACGCGCTTAAGAATATAAGATCGGTTTTGAACATCGTCGTACGCTGCATAATATTGCTAAGAAACAAAATTATACGTATGAAATCAATATAGCGTCCTATAGTTGCTACTTGCGAATTTAAAGTGAGAACATCAATACTCGCTATTTTTAGTAAGTCCGCTTGGAAGTATGTCACTCCACGAAAGTTTCAGCGACTTCGAAGAACATTTGAATGTCCCGAAAAAAGAGAAATATAAATAATCGAGCCGTTCTTATCTGATCACCTCATCATAAGACATTGGCTATAACTATCGTGACTAGATGAATAGACCTTAGAAGAAGAATCTCAAAAGTACCTATCTTATCTCTTCTTGGATCATCATACGATGTTTCTCTCATAAAAAGGAGAACAAAAAGCTGCCATCACGGTGAAGTTACTTTCTTTCGGTCAATATCTACTGGAATTGTGAAACTGACATCACCTTCTCGAGCACATACAGAATCCCCCAAATTGTTTTTTGATGAAAACATGTTTATTAAAGGGCACCCCTGACTGGAGCCAGGAACGAAAACTACATACTATACAAAAATTTCAACACACTTCCAGAAGAATCTTGATCAGGCCCAAGTTTGGATCCGGGCTCAATTGACTGTGTGAAGCATAGTTGTGTTATACCCCCCTCCCCCTTGTTCTTTTTTCTTTTTGTTTGACCTATCTGATTAAAGGACTAAAATCGTACCGCATATGTATATGAAAGATCTCTAGCCAGCTCTCAAGAAACCTACCTAGTGTCGAAGTCGGGTCACCTCACGCCGTCAACACGGCAAAAACAACTCCTCTTGGCACGCCCTTGTTAAAATGAAGGAATTTTGTCATTGACCCGCTGGGTGCGTCTCGCTCAAAAGCCGCTTCAAATCACGCGTTTCGAGGCGTGCTAAGGGAGTCACATCCTTTGATTCTCCCATTCTACGAGTGTAAATCCTGTAGACGGTTGAAATAAACCAATTCAAGTTTTTTGAGTTGTCTTGAGACGCGTTGGTTGGCGCCAAAATTATTCTTAAATTCATGGCTTTGGCAAAGTCAAGCTCCTGCCACCAGTATTTGGCGGTCTCGCACGAGTTGTAAACGTGAAGTAAGAAGTCGTGCCCTATGTCTCCTGTGATACCGGTTGTTTGAGTACACAAATGGCACTTTTTTTTTTTTTTTTTTTTGTCTGATTCATCTGATTAAAGGACTAAAACTATAACGAAATTATATAAAAACCTCTAACCAGCTCCCGAGTAACGTACCTAGTGTCTAACTCGGGTCGCCTCACGCCGTCACCACGGCAAAAGCAACCCCTCTTGGCACGCCCTTGTTAAAACGTAGAAAATTTGTCATCGACCCGCTGGGTGCGTCTCGCCCAAAAGCCGCTTCAAATCTCGCGATTCAAGGCGTACTAAGGAAGCCGCATCCTTTGATTCCCCCATTCTACGAGTGTA
>JAJLZY010000049.1:0-65151 GCA_030564885.1 Metschnikowia kofuensis (nom. inval.)
GATGCAAAGCAACGTACAGAGACTAATCTTGAAAAGCGTTCGAGTGTCGGCATCGACAAAGATTCGAAGGATTTTGCAAGAAACCGTGCGGAGCTATCTCGCCACATGAACCAGCTCCACAAACAGCTCCATCTTTTCTTCAACGACAAGCAGTTTGACGTTTTGCATTTTGACAGCTTGAAAACCAAATATTCTGCTGAGTTCTCCTGGATTTCTTCCTTGTTCAAAGAGGTCTGGCCCCGACCAGAGTGTCTCACTCATCAGTTCATTTTCATACACACCCTTTTAGAAACAATGTGTTTGGCTACACAGATCAATATTGATGCAAAGTTTACAGGGGACACCCTGGAAGAACTCATATTCCGAGTCATCGAGATACGTGTTATGCTGATGTCATTGTTCGACTCGTTTGGGTGTCCGGACACTGAGATTGACTGGTATGCGGAGAAGGTGCATAATTTGACTGCTCGGTTGCACGTCTTGGGAGATAAGGCGAAGGCATTTAATGGATCTGCACCATCTTCATACATGATATTTTACAATCAATTCTCGCGGGCCGAAAGCACTCTTGGTGTATTAAAAGGTCATATTCCTCCGCACCAGTGATGCTCTGCATTAATGAGACAACTTCACAGAACATCTTTTTCTAGATTAGGCGTAGATGAATTGTGAATATCCGAAATACTAATTTACTGACCCCAAGAGAACACCCCTCTCTTAAGAACAACGGCAAAGCCACCAAAGATTTGTATTTGGCATACGCTCTGAGCCACATATTTTGAGCCACATCTTATTTGGGTAAAAGATGACAATACCTGAGATGCCCAGTAGAGAAATGCACCCTAAAATGATAATGCGACAAAAAGCTGAATTACGTTTCTGGGTAAAATATTCTTTAACGAAGCACGCATTTATTATTGGGTAACAAAACTTCAACAAGCCACCTATGTGTTCTAATCCCCCTCTTTACTATTTCTCTCTTCTTTATTTCCTCTTTCCACTTCTTTCCCCTTTTCCTCCCCCTCTTTCTACTATCATTCTCTTGATTCATTTTTCTCTTTCTTTAACCCCCTTCTTTTCTTTCTTATTTTCCCAGCAAGGCCGATTCACTCTGTGAGCTCCTTCGTCTCATTTTTCTTCGCAAATTGGGCTCTATAATTCTCCACATAGGCATCGAGCTTCTCCACAAGAAGCAAAAGCTCAGTTTCGACTTTCATCAAAAAGTCTTCGCGGTCCGTTACCCGCTGCATATCAAGCTCGAAAACTCCAGTCTCTTCGTATTTAAGCCGGCAATCCAAATGCACCATATCTATGAGCTCTTGAAGTCTGGTTTGGAAATCGGAGAATTTGGTGAAATTGGACATACTCGAAATCTGTAGAATGGAGAAAAAATAAAAAAATCGCGACTCTCTGTTATTTTCTTTAGTTGATGACTTCTTTGTCTTTGATCACTTTGTGGTGGGTGACTTCAAGAAAGTGAGACATTTGCTCGGTTCGATTTGCACCCATTTGCCAAAGGTCACGTGGGGCCGGTCCCTGAAAATTGCAACTTGCGCTTCTTCCGCAAGAATTTGTAAGCGCGAGTCTTACGAGAGTTTGACTTTTCCTAATGCTAGACCTAAAGCACTTGTATCTTCTTCAGACCCTTATCTTTTTTATTTTCTCGAGCTCCTGCAAAATATCTCATACTAAAAAACAATCAAAAAGAAATCGAAGTTCTTCAAACAATTCTCTTTTCAGGCTCCCTGTTCATCTGCTTTCTTTACTTGTTCTGTCTTTGCCTAGTTAATGCATCAAATTAAATTGATTCGTTATTCTCTCTCTATACTTCTATAACTCCTTTGCTGATACAAGATATATGTATATTAATTAAACCCGGCATGAAATACTAACTGCGAGGTTGTGGACTCGAGACGTAACTAGAATTGCGCCTCCAATCGATCAGCTAGATTTGTTCGGCTGTCACATTCACTCGAAACATTCAAAGAAACAAAGACTAAACGTCATAGGAGATGCTAGTAAGAGATATGAGCAGATCTGAACACCGATATGCATCCTGAATCAATCACTGCTTTCATTATTGAAATTTGAATCGAAGCCTACGGATTGCTGCAAGACTCGACTTCATAGCATAACTCAAGTGTGTCATTCCAACTATTCCAACAAAAGCAAAAAAAAGGTTGAGGACCTTTCTCCTCTCCTTATCCCGATGGCTTTGAAGCGCTTGAGCGTAAACTCCGATCTCATCATTTAAGTGCACAGTGAAGTTCCCAGTACAAATAGTGAATTTTGAGACCAAAAGAACTCTAGCACTGGTCTTATATTCGGGACAAGATCCCAGAGTACTGGACTACCGTGAGTGGTAAAGCTGCCATGAGAGGTTTCATAACCAATCCCTTAAATCTGTGAACTCAAGTCATTAAAAAAGGGTCGAATTAAAAGTGGCACCATCTTCAACAAGCAAGAAAAACCAACAGCTTGACTCCAGGAGAGACAACACAATACCAGCTTGAAACACAGACTCCCAGCCCCTCTACTGCAAAAGAGGGTCTCTGAAATGTGGCTGGTTGTTGATGAATTTCTGCGCACGTCTGTCGTTCGTGTCCTCCCTCTTTTTCTGATGGCCCCATGCTCTCTTAGTAATCGCAAGCTGCTGTCTATCGGCCGGCGAGGCAAAGTGTCTTGTTTCGGCAGCAATTACTGTACCCTGGCCCTCCGAAAGGATTCTCTCTGGCGGGAAGTTCTGCTTGTAATATTTAGCCATGGATCTATGTCCCACAACGGCTCCTGAGGGCAAAATAAGTTCGGTGCCCATGTCGATAAGCGGATCTTCAGGGATCTGGTCGTCTTCTGAGTAAACGTCATCGTTTTCGCCATCGTCAGACACATCCTCCCAATCCTCATCTGCATTTTGAGTGTCGGTCTGGGAATCACTTTGATTGTCATTTTGGGCGCTACTTTGAGTGATGTTTTTGGATCCGCTTTGGCCCGCAGAGCCCGAGGATCCTGGGTATTCGTACGACGAAGTGAAATCGTAGAAGTCCGAAATCTCCAACTTCTCACGTTCGGTCTCATAAGGGATTTTCATGTGCCGTTTCGAGTGCATGTGTAGACGCACAGCCTCAAGATTCTTACCCTGGTAGGAACACACAAGACACATGTTTCCGAGGCCGAGTTTCTCGCCCAAGTATTTGATCAAGCCTTCGGGGTCGACCAAGTACTTCTTTTCTGGGATGTAGAGTCCGTGCTCCTTGAACATATGGTCCAAGTTTTCCTCCAAAGTCGAGAAGTTCAGCTGTTTCTTCACGGGGCAGAAGAGACAAGTCGTCACGGGGATTTCAACACGATTTGCGAGTTTCTGTGCCACGAGCTGCTCCTCAGTGACCTGATCCAGAGAAGCAGACGCATTTTCAGACTCGCCTGAAGAAGTTTTTGTCAGTTTTTGAGCCTGAGACTCAATATTATCGCTGTTTTCGGTGTCTGGGCCTGTCTTGCTCAGCTCAGAGCCTTCTCCGTCGACGCTGAGCTTTCCAAATTGGGTCTGGAGCTTTTCACGGGCGGCAAGGAGCTCGCGCCTTTGTGCTTGTAACGCCTCTTTTTGCTGGCGCCTCAAGTCCTTCTTGGTAACCTGTTTTCTGGCCAACTTGGCCTCTGCGGGCTGTTCATCTTCTTGTGCCAAAACAGCAATTTTCTCCTGAAACACAGCCTCGCTGATCGCAGGTAGTTGGGCCACTCTTCTTTTCAAGTTGTACCGATGCCAGTCCAGCTTCATATGGGCCCTCTGAGTGGGCACGTCAGGGAACTCGAGCGCACAGCTCACGCACGTATGACTCATTTTTATAGGTGGTTTTGCTTGAAGATCCGAAAGTATACGATATAAGGGGGGTTTCCTAGCAATTTCGGGCGGAAAACAGTGGCGGACTCGTATGAAAAAGACCTGGTGCCACTATCCGCAGCCACTTTTCTGTGCCCTCAACGGCAGTGCGAAGCGATGAGCTGCTGCGCTGCAAGACTCTGCGATGCGCACAATTTTTCCGGCCCGCATGGCTCGCGCCTTGGTTATGCGCAGCGCAGCGTGAGTCGAAAAGGCCCTTTAGAGAGCGTAAGAGGTGCGCAACAAACGATACTTATCAGAAAATACAGACCAGGAAATACATTTCCTTTGCTTTGGTGAACTCCTACTTTTTTATCTCGCCACCATGCCCTCTGATCCATACGCTCATGTGCTTCCGCAGGTCATGGCCACGATTCGGGCTGCGTCCGCCCTCGCGGCTAAGGATATCAAGTTCCATAGCTCTATAGATCTGCAATTGGCACAAGATTTCGAGTCTTCTGGCCGCCAGCTCGTGGGACTTGCCAACAAGCTTCTAGCAAAGTCAAATCCCGAGTCTCATGACTCAGAGACCTTGGAATACGGCGAGCTTCTGGCCTCCAGTGAAGGCCTGTGGAAGAAGGTCTCCGATGCCCTTGATGTGTTTTTTGAAAAGGCCGACTTGGCCATGGACGAGATGAAACGGCCCGAAAAGTCGTCCGAGTACTTGTCGCTCAATGATGCGTCGGACGCGGGGCTCAACGCCGTGGTATCCGAGAAGCCGCAGGTGCACTTCAAAGTGCCCGTAGACAACTCGGAAACACACCCGTTTGTGCCAAAACTCACGGAAAAACCGCATGCGCTCAAACCCTTGCATGAGTGTTTGGCTCTTGTCGAGTCCGAAGACGCGCCAGCACATTACCCACAGCCGTACGAGCAGGAAATCATGACCTCGCCATATCCTGCGCTGGCCACGGAAAAGACCGACGAAATACCCTCAAAAGACTGGAAATCGACGCTGGCGACCTGGGTCGAGACCCCCGAGGCGTTGGCCGCCATGATCAACGACCTCAAGGCCGCCTCGGAGATCGCCGTCGACTTGGAGCACCACGATTTGCGCACATACTATGGAATCACGTGTTTGATGCAGATTTCCGACCGCAGCCACGACTGGGTTGTCGACACGCTCGCCTTGCGAGACGCGCTCCAGCCGCTCAACGAGATCTTCGCCAACCCGCACATCGTCAAGGTGTTCCACGGCGCAAACATGGATATCATATGGTTGCAGCGCGACTTGGGGCTCTATGTGGTGTCTCTTTTCGACACGTACTTTGCCTCCAAGGCGCTCGGCTTCCCGAAGTTCTCGCTCGCGTACTTGCTCGAGACGTTTGCAAAGTTCAAGACCCTGAAAAAGTACCAGCTTGCCGACTGGCGGATCCGGCCACTTCCAGAGGTCATGATGGACTACGCCAGAGCAGACACGCACTTCCTCTTGAGCATCTACGATAGGCTCCGGAACAAGCTCCTCGAGGCCGGCCCGCTGAAACTCACCGAGATCCATGAGAGCTCGCGGAAAGTGGCTGCAAAAAGATACGAATACGTGAAGTTCCGCCCACCCACGGCGTTCAACAGCGGCATGTTCCACAACGACTCTATTTCTGCCGACTCGTTCATCACGCTGTACAACATTCCCAGCTCAAGACATAATATGGTACGTGATCTTTTCCAATGGAGAGACCTGTTGGCTCGGAACTTGGACGAGAGTCCTCGCTACATCATGCCGAACCGGGTCATTGTGAGTCTATGTTCGTTGAATGCCCCAGTCACGGCTCAGCTGGTATCGAGCTGTTTTGCGAGCTTTTCGAAAATTCTTCGTGAGAATATCGAGCCTTTGACCCAGTTGGTTCAAAAGTCATTTGATGAAAACACAGACTCTGAGGATATTTTACAAAGTAAGAGCGTCTCTTCAGGAGACTTCCAGGCGACCCCGGAACTGGTAGCCGAATTGGCAGAGCTCTTTTCTTTTCTTGAAGAACAAACGCATCTTTTGAGTGACGACCCAGAAAGCAAAAAGAGCAAGCCGAGTGACTCGATCAATACAAAGTCAAAGGTGTTCCAGAATATATTGAAGGATTCCAGCTTCTCTGTACGTGTGCCACAAGACGGGTCAAAACCTAAAGTTGTGAATATCAGCGCTTTGAAAGAGAGACTAGATCTCTTGAGTGATATCACATATACGCCGTTGAACCCGAGCCAGGCCGCATTGACGGAAACTTCTCAGGATCCAGCATCCAGAGAGAAAATCACGTCAAATGACCCAGAACCGGCAGGAAATGAAGAAATCGAAGGAAATGACGAAAGTGTGGTAGCCCAAGGGGCGGGAAACCCTCTGGAAGAGTTGATTACACTCTCGCGCTCTAAAATCAGGAAGCCTCTGAACAAAACGAAGACTAAACATGAGGAACCTGCCTTTGACTACCTGGCAGTTGATACCAAGATGCTTGCGAAAGATGAATCGCAGATCCGGAAGAAGAAGAGATCTTACGAACCTTTCAGTAAGCAGGATAATGAGGGCCCTCAACCTTACAAGGGAAGAAAGGTCGCGACACAGGGTAAAACTACCTCTTTCATAAAGAAGAAGAAATAGAGAAGTTTTCTCATCAAGAAGGAATCGGCGTGGAATCATCGAAGGACGTGTGTATTTTTTTGTTTAGTCAGGGGTGTAGATGGAAATTCAGAATGATAGATACAAAATAAAATATTGCCCATTGAGACTGTCATGAAGAGGGCAACGTATCAAAACAAATTTGTTTCCTCTATTTCGAATCTGCTCTTTACACTTGAGGTAGACCTCGTTTGGCCAGATGGCCTCGGCCTCAATTAGTCGAGAATCTCCGTACTTGGCTCATGTGCCCGAGTGCTGTTTACGTTTCGTGTGTCAATGTATAATTCTAACAAGACGTGTAGATGCCTTTTCTTTCATGAGGTTCATCTGGAGTCGCTTGGCGGTGTGTCATTTTTTACAGATCAGCATTCGAGTTCATCTCATAACAGTAAAAGAGACAATATTTTCAGGCACAGCAAATTATGCAATAGTTGAGCAAGTAAAAGGCCTCAGTAACCCATATTAAAGGCAAGATTCAGATTCTAATGTTTTTGTTTACTAGTCTTTCATCACGACAAAGCTAGTATAGGTTAAGCCTGATACTGTGGTCTGTAGTCTAAATTCTGAAAATATACAAAAGCACGTGAAATGTTTGTTTGTCTGATCGTAAGGAGCACAATGGTATTATGTTCTATAACTTCTTCACAAGATACACGTACTAACCACAAAAAGACAAGGTTGTAGGCAAACAGAACAATAGGGAATTGAGATGAATATGAAAAAATCTGTCAGAAAATGTCTCCCCAAGAAGAACATGAATGTAAAGAGGGAGAACGCCCGTACTCACTAAATCTGACTCTTTATAAACATCTTAGTTGAAAAAGGGAGACTTTATGGGGAACAATTTAGCCGTAAAGTAGCTCTGTCGGTTGATGTTGATGCTAATTGCCATATTTACACGCATCATCTCGCATATCTCTTTTGAGTATTCAGAAAGTCAGAAGCTCGGAAAGAAAACAAGATGTCCACGTATGTGACAATAAGTTTGCCACAGGCTCAACATGAGAACAATGTGCCGAACAATATCGATTTTCTTCCATGGAGACACAAACTCTTCGTTAAGCCTTGGCGATATTACGTTTAGGAGATTAGCCTTGCATGTAAAATAGAAGAGTATTTCTTTTTATGATCCTAGGAAATGCCACAACCGTTTCCGCCATCAACCGTCTTGTGATCAAGACAAATTATACTACTCGGTGAACTCAAGATCTGACATTTTCAAAACAATATCTAAAGATCATCCAATAAAAAGCTACCAAGACAAGCTCCTCCACTGTTCTCTGGTTTCTTCACCATTTCAAGAAGTAAACGAATCACGAGGAATACTTGCCATTTGACTTCGGAGGCCGGGGTCGGATCACGTGACACGCGGCACGTTTCCGAGACTCAAACAGCTGTTCCTGCACGGTCCCCTAAGCTCCGGCACGGCGCCTGCTGCCCCAGTTTAGGAAAGCGGGGCATGACCCACCGATCTCATATTTTCTCCGCTCACGTACAGGCCAGGCATGGTCAAGTACAGGCCGTCTGGAAGTTAAGCGGCCAAGGGTCCACAACTCTTATTCCAAGCAACGAACCTTTCCTTTACACGTACGGAGAGAACGTGTCCCTTTCACGTTTGCCACTTATAAATCAGAATCTACTTTATCTTCGGCCATCTCGTTGCCTTTTCCGCTGATCATTGCTTTTTTATACTAGATCCGGTTCCCGCTTTTTACCCCGGGTCCCCTGAGCCGCCGTTTTTCCGAACTATTTTCCGATTTGGCCATGAGTTTCTACATTGTTCCCACGATGCTGTACCAGCAGAAACAAAAAATGAGAAAACCGCTGAAGAGAGCAGCACGTGCTGCCAGCCTGTCGACGAAAAAGTCGTCTGATTCTGCAGATACAATGTCGCTAAGCTCGGAGTCGATTCCGGAAAATGCCCTGGCTATGCCGGGCCAAAGTTTTGACTCGCCACGGTCTGTGCCAGAGGATAAAACTGAAAGCGAAAAAAGAGAAAGTGTTTCTTCGCGGAAAAGTCTCAGTCGCCGCCGGTCCGAGAGCTCGCAACTGTTTTTTCCCTCGCTTACTTCAAGAAGACCCAGTTGGGCCTCGGAGGCATCTCGTCACCTGAGTTCGGCCGGGCTCATGCCCAGTTTTGGCCTCACTAAGAGTCTGGCCAAGGCCTCTGAGATCTTAAAGCAAAGCAGTAATATAGAACAAAAAGGCGAGCCACAGGGCTCGGCTACGAAGCCAGATTCAGGGGATCTGGCTCATGTGCTGTCCCCAAACGGCCCAGAACTTGCCTCCGGCCCCTGGAAACCACAATTCCGGCTCGGGCTGGCCGTTCCTGAGCTCAGTCGTGAGCCCTCGATCACAGAGTACACTGCATTCACAGATATGTCGATTTTCAACAGCGAGAAAGCCATGCGCAAGACATTTCTCAACCCCGGGTTTGTCTTGAAGAATTTTGAGTTGTTTCTCGATTCCATTGCCGAGCACCATACCGACGACCCAATCAACTTTGCCACTGTGCGTGCGCAGTCGCTCCGTAAGTTCTTGACTAGACGAAACGTGGGCCTTCTGAGCCACTGGCTGCAGATGCTGTTGGTGGAGAAAAAAGATGGCCAGCGAATAGAAGATTTCTTGGGCCACGAGTTGTTGAAATGCCGTAGCATCATGCGAACACGTGTCAAGCTCGAGTTGAAGCATCGGTCAAGCTATCGGAAGTTGGCATGTGAACAATTGATCCAGGGCAACTTCATCAACTATGTGCGGTACATTCTCATGCTTCCTGAGTGCTCGCCACGTCAGGCCCAGACCCTTTCTGAGCTTCAGAGAAAAGATTACGAGGTCAGGAGGGCATTCCATCATGCGGCAGATGCACTCTATGCGATCAAATGTGACAACTACGAGGGCGACATTCTGACGGTGCTCCCGCGCATGGACCTTTTCCTCCAGTCCATCATCAAGACGTCGTTCGACTTTCTTCTTTTGGAAAAGTACACGATCCAGATCTTGGCCAAGCTCAACAACAACTTCTTGATCGAGGCCCGCATCACACGCCAGCTCTTCGATCTCTATAATCTAAATCTCCAATTAAGCAAGCAGGAGTCACTCAAGGTGTTGGTTTTCAACAGCAGCTTCAGCTGTGCCTACTCGTGGTACTTGGCCACCACGATCCCGTTTGTGCGGGTGTTTGAGGCCAGTCTTCTTAATGAAAATGCCGTGTTTGCCGACCCAGACGGCCAAGAATCGCCCTCGGCCTCGGCCACATCCTCGCTCAAAGAAAAAGACCTGGACTTGTATAAAAACTACTTCTCTCGTTTGGGCTTGCCCACATATGCCAGTTTCGCCAAGCTTTCCCGCCGTGAATTGGTCGATATGCAACGGTACCATGCAAGCAAAGTGACACCCGGCAAGATTCTGGTCAAGCCAATCAATTTCGAGTACTATGCGCACTCGCTTTCGAGCATCGACTCAGAAACTTTCCATGTCATCCAGTGCCGGGACTTGCGTTCGCAGATTGTGCCGGCAAACCATGGGAGAATGCTCGGTGAGTTTTATCGCCTTTTGAAAATAGGCGGGGTTCTTGAACTCCCCATGGTCATTTCTAGTACGGAAGACTTTGGGTTTTCCGAATCCGAATTCTCGCTGTCCACATTCCACAAAGCTTTGTGGCTGGAACAATACTGTTTCGAGGCAGTCAGGGACATTGTGAAAATAGTAGGCGACTTGTTTGGGCCGCCAAACGTGAAGTTTTCCTCGCTTCTTTTGACGTCAAAAAACCAAATGAACAATTTCCTCATCAAACACAATGCGATGTCGATGCACGAGTCATTGAGTGAAATTGACCTGTTTCAAAAATTCACCGAGACGACGCCGGAGGTGGAGAAAACACATGAAAACGATCTACATTTTTATTTTTACCTCAGAGCGGAGAAGCCGTGAGTCGGGGCCGGACCCTGGATTCTTGTGGTGGTGTATAATAAAGTATATTCCTTCCAAAATAAAGTGTGACACTTTTAGGTGAGGAAGTTTCAGATAATCGGGGCTCTTTAAAGATATGGGTACTTGGGCATTGCCTATCTCTTCGACATATGTAACACTTTTGATGATTCCTTCCTAATCATATCAAAGAAGTCGTTGCAATCGCTTCTGGTGAAAACCCAATTTTCGAGAGGAAGAGCGCTGGTTACGTAAATGTAGGAATCAGCCAAGCCTCTAGTAATCTTAAAGGTCGTCTCAAATGCCGTTGCAATTGAGCAGAATGTTGAACAGCGACACTCAATACATTTGTGCAAGTTTTGACTCAATGAGATTTGTATTTTCGGTCTCTCAAAAATCCAGAGTATTTGCCTCTCTGAATTCCATATACTTTCAATGTCATCGACACCCGGAGAATATCCTTGTCTCTCACGTATTTGCCTACTCAATACTCTTTTGTTGGAGCTTTCTGGCGTTTGAACTCATTTCTGAATGTGAAAAGCAATTCACTCTGCGAAGATTCAATATTCATCTGTCCAGAAAGCAAATTTCAACACAACCTTCGAAGATATGCTTCTTTTTTTGGTTTGCTTTTTATTGGGTAGTTGAATCAGGACTCTCCTAACGTCTGTTCCACGGGTCGAAAACGCACCGATTCAAGGAGATCCTGTGTCCTACTCTGGAGACATTGAGATATTGTCTAGTCTGACAAGTCTGAATCTCGCTGAAAGAGAAACTTTCGGGAGATTAATTTTCCCGATCACCTGTAACGTCTGGTTTGTTCCAAATTTTCAGTAGTCGGATTTTGATACATCTGATATGCTGTCGAAACGACTGACCCCACTGATTCTTTTACTCTTATACCTTCTTGGTCTTTTCAGTTTTGGGAATCTGCAATATTACTCAGCTGCATGCAACGACCAATATTCTTGAGCTTAGTGGTTGCGAAAAAGATTGCAAAGGCCAGAACCTAAAATGATAAATACTTTATAGTGCATGAGGCAACAAAAATGTTTTTGCCTTCACTGGACATAGTGTAATTAGTTACAGCAACTCTATGTAAATCTCGTCAGCCCACCACATACTGATTAATTGACTGAAATCGGGGCATTAAAAATGAATTAGGATTTATAATTCATAGTAAAAGTGAAACCGACCAACCTGCCTTACCCTTTACTATTTCCTGCAATTGATAAAAACGAACTATGAGTCCCGAATTTGCAATAAATTCCACAAAAAGAACACAGAAAAAAAGGACCGATTAGAAATAAAGCACACAGAAATAAAGCACCAATCAGAAACAAAACACTCGATTAAGACCACTCTACCCCAATTTCTTTCAATTATACCCCCTATTATATTTTTTCTCCATATTTTCTTTAATTTATTGGCCTACTTCTTGGCCGCTGCCTCGCCATGTCACGTGCGCCGCGGCCTGACTCATTGGCGCGCGAACCGACAAGATCTCACAACAGATTACTCATTTCGCAGCGAAAAAATAGAGGCGATAGGTCAAAGATACAGGGTACTGATCTCAACCCTTTAGACTCACAACCTTGTTATATACACCAGGAAATCCCCTTTTCCTTTGTGAACACAAAAACTTTTTTCATCACCCTCCCACCCATTCAAAATGACCCAATTGGTCCATATCATCGACGTCGAGAGCGGCAATCTACAGTCGCTCACCAATGCCATCAAACGCATTGGAGACTATGATATTGTGTTCATCAAAGACGCCGCCGGCTTCGAGAGCCTCAATGGCGAAATCTCGCAATTGATATTCCCCGGCGTCGGCAACTACGGCCACTTTGTGGCGCAGCTCAACGAGCGCAAACTCGCAGAGCCAATCAAAAAGTATATAGAAAGCGGCCGCCGGATCATGGGCGTCTGTGTTGGGCTCCAGGCGTTCTTCAGCGCGCTGGAAGAAAGCCCACAGACAAGGGGCTTGCAGTATCTCGACTGGGACTTGAAAAAATTCGATAAACATGACGCTGAGTTTGCCGCCAGGGGGCTTGTGAAAGCCGTTCCGCATATCGGCTGGAACCTGGTCAACTCGATCTACGAGGGCGCACAGGAGGTGGCGCCGGAAAACAGCTTTTTCGGGATCAACCAAAGAGACAAGTACTACTTTGTGCACTCGTACGCGGCGCTTCTCCGTGACGAACACGACCACCAGATCATGAAACAAGCCCAAAACTCGGGCTGGGACTTTTGCGTGGCCAAATACGGCTCGGAGGAGTTCTTGGCGGCTGTGGCATACAAGGGGCTTTTCGCCACACAGTTCCACCCTGAAAAGTCCGGTGTTGCAGGCCTCAAGGTGCTCAAAGCGTTTCTCAACAACGAGCGCGTGGTTCCTCGCTCGATTCCGGCTGGATCCGTCCAAAAAGACGATAAGGGGCTCTCGCGCAGAATCATTGCATGCTTGGATGTCAGAGCAAACGACCACGGCGACTTGGTTGTGACAAAAGGCGACCAATACAACGTTCGCGAGTCTTCTTCAAGCGGAGAGAGTCTGGTGAGGAACCTCGGCAAGCCAGTCGAGCTCGCCACGCGCTACTATGAGCAGGGTGCCGACGAGGTCACGTTTCTCAACATCACGTCGTTCCGGAACTCGCCGATCCGCGATTTGCCGATGTTGGAGGTGTTGAAGAAGGCGGCAGAAAACATCTTTGTGCCGCTCACTGTCGGCGGCGGAATCAAGGACATGACCGACCCGACCACGGGCGAGGTGTTCCCCGCAGTGAAAATCGCGCATTTGTACTTCCAGTCCGGCGCAGACAAGGTTAGCATTGGGTCTGAGGCCGTGACAATTGCCGAGGCGTACTATGCTAATGGGAAACAGAAACAGGGCACGTCTGCGATTGAGACGATCTCTGCATGTTTCGGTAACCAGGCTGTGGTGATCTCCGTTGACCCGAAACGCGTCTACGTCGACTCGCCTGATCTGACGCGTATGGCAGTGATCGAGATCTCTGACCCAGCGAAGTTTGGGCCAAACGGCGAAAAGTACTGCTACTACCAAGTGAGTAGCCAGGGCGGACGTAAATTCCACGACTTGGGCGCGCTTGAGCTCTGTCAAGCATGTGAAGACTTGGGTGCGGGCGAGATCTTGTTGAACTCGATTGACTACGATGGCTCCAATAATGGGTACAACCTCGAGCTCTTGAGGCAGGTCAAGCAAAACGTGTCGATTCCAGTCATTGCCTCTTCTGGTGCAGGCAAGCCCGAGCATTTCCAAGAAGTGTTTGAGATGGACTGCGGTATCGATGCCGCTTTGGGGGCCGGTATGTTTCACAGAGGCGAATACGAGGTAAATGCCGTGAAGCAATATTTGCGTGACCAAGGTATGAACGTGCGTTTGGACGCAGGCATTGAGCTCTAAGAAAAACTCCTCAATTTATAAAAAAGAGCGCAGAAGGGGATTGCGCTGAGCTTTCATTCGAGCTTAGTTTTTGGAGTCCCTCGAAATTTACATCTTGGGTCTCGTCGACTCTCATCTTGGTGAATTAAACATCGAGTATTATCTTCAGCGAAAAGCAATGATTTGCTCAATAATCAATTTTATGCTCGGGGTGAAATTAACTGGTGGCCGTGTCAATCAGAGCTTCGGGGAGATATCATAATGATGGACTTGAGTTGTGGCTGTCGCTTCTCTGGAATTTCTGAACAATATCACATAGCTCAACAGTTCAGACTACTTGGACTGTTCTAGGTCATTTTGTATGCTCTGACACAAACTGGGAGTAATCAAGGAGCCGATCAGTTGACAGACAGGACCTCGGGTATAAGCCTCACTGCAAGATTCTTGCACACTCATAATAGACTACAACTGCTTATCTAAAAATCATTGGCTTCAGGTTCAGAAAAGCAAGACAAGGAGATGAAAGCTATATATAATGGGATTGTATGTGTGAACAAAATTGGTAAGACAAGTCAACGTAAATCAATTGAGTTTCGTGCAAACATGTCCGCGAAATAAGTCCCTGAACCATCTTGACGTTAGAATGTTGCAACGAAGAATTTGCCTTTCTTGATTTATTTTGAGCCCGGCAGATTCCTCATCTGCATTTCGAATGTAGTAAATATAACAAGCTTCACAAGGCCTTTTTCATCAACGTACTACATCACTAAAAATCCTTCCATGGATTGACGGCCACTGCAATTTTGTAACTGATAATTGAAATAAAAGGATTTGGCGTCAGAAGTCATTTTCAGAATGATTGAGATCCTACCATTTTGCCCCCCGTTTGATTCCCGAATTCTTTTTTTTTGCACCTTTTGACATTATTGATATTTTGTACATCGATCTAATTATTGTAAACGCCTACATTTCGAATCATTTTCTTCCTTGCAAATATTTACTCAATACGTATTCAACGTGAACTTCCCCACTTTTCGAAACTTCCCTGTCTCTTAGGTTTTGTCTTTAAATTTAAATTGCATTTCATCTGACTTTCACTTCAAGCCCGCGCGTTACTAAATATATTTTTTCTTTCAGTCTGACGGCCTCAGCCCGGATCAGGCATCGTCTAGTCTATTTGCAGGAGCAGACGTCATACGAATATACATCTAGCACATGGCGAAAAGCGGTCGTTTTTCTTGCATGAGGTAAAACTTGTAAATAATCTGATCTTACAATATTCTCACAATTACTCCTGATATTCCAATTGGCTTTCTTATGGATGCCCGGGCCAGGCCCAGTTGTTCACCGCACCTCCAGATGGACCCCGCAAAAGAAGCATCAAAGGCACCACAGACGCTTCCACGCCCAGCCAGTGCTTCCAGTTTGACAGATCTGGCGACAGAAATACTACCGGTGGCATCTCCTGATCAATGCGGTCACGCCAGTACTGACTTTGACAAGATCCATCAGGATTTGACCGGTCTCGACCTCAGTGAACCACCCAACGAAGGCGATCTTACAGATACGCTTGAACACATGGAGCTGTTTGAAGTCCCGTCGGTGTTTGTGAATCTGGGGCTTCTCCTACTCAAAGTGTCGCACAAACTGAAGAAAAAAGTCCGGCTCTGGGTCGATGCAGCCAACTTCCGCTTCGTGTATAAGCAAATCTCGAAGTCTCTGAGCCATAGTTTTTACGTCGACGATATACGGAGCATCACGCCGCGCGAGCTTGCCAGCCATTACAGAGAAGAGCTTGGGATCCTGAAGGAAGTCGAGCGGCGGTGGATCTCGATAGGGTTCTTTGACCACCGCAAGAACAAAACCAAGCTTTTGCATCTCATAGCAGACACCTCCCACGACGCCAAGCGGCTCCTATATACGGTGGGCAAGTTCAAAACCATCAAGGACAAAATCGCCAACGACTTTCTTGTGGATCTCAAAGATCTCGACGAGGTGAAACGCAGCATTCTCAGCGGCAAGGCCGAGTCCTCAGATCGATCCACAAAACAGGTGCTTCTGTTTGCCGATGTGCTCAAATACTGCAAGCGGCTCAGCATCAACGTCAACGAGACACGTCTTCGACAGCTTTTTGCACGGGTTACGGAGTCCGCCACAAACGAGATTGGGTTCTCCGATTTCAAGAGGTTTGTGGTGCTTCTCACGAGACGTGACGACATTGCCGCGTTGTATTCCGGCCTCACGGGCGGCGGCTCGTCACTCACTTTTGCAGCCTTCTGTCTGTTTGTGACGGATGTCCAACGGGAACAAGCCGACCACGAGACACTCTTGAAGATCTACAAAAAACATGCTGTCAGTCCTGAAACAGCACCGTCCCCCGATCTGGCGCCAGGAATGACAGAGGAGCAGTTTGCAGCCTATCTCAAGCTGCGGTACTGCAGCGTGTCGAAGGAGGTGTTCCAAGAGGAGGGCTATTTTTCCCGCCCGCTCAACGAATACTTCATTCTTTCGTCCCACAACACGTATCTTACTGGGCGGCAAGTTGGCGGCGACTCGTCTGTGGAAGGGTATGTGCGGGCCCTCCAGCGAGGGTGCAGGTGCCTTGAAATCGACGTGTGGAATAGCCCAGGAGATTCAGGGGCAGAGCCGATTGTGAACCATGGCCGCACATTCACCAGTGGGATCCTGCTTTCCAATGTGCTAGCTACAATCAAGAAGTTTGCGTTTCAAACGACGAGATTCCCGCTCATCCTCAGCCTCGAGGTCCATTGTTCCACACGTGGCCAGGCCCTCATGACCAAGATCCTTAAAGACGTCTTTGGCACGGCCTTAGTGGACTACCCCATCGACACACGAGCCGGTCTTCCGGGCCGAGCCGGGCTCCCGAGCCCTGCCGAGTTGAGAGACCGGGTGCTTATCAAAGTCAAAAAAAGCAACGATATTTCGGAGTCGATGGACGAATCGGGGCGTGCTCTCACCTCCTCGTCCACCACCCAAACATCGTTCAGCGAGAGCGCCGAATCTGGAATCACACAAAGATTCAAGATCCGTCGCCGGCCCTCAAGTAAGGTCAGCGAGGGGCTCAGTGCGTTGGGCGTCTACTGTCAAGGGGTGAAATTCCGGAACTTCTCGCTCCCCGAACTGAAAACATTCAACCACTGTTTTTCCTTGAGCGAGAAGAGCGTCAATTCCATGCTTCGGGACCCCGAGAAAGCCGCTGCGCTCGATAAACACAACCGCCGTTTTTTCATGCGCGTGTACCCGTCGAAAATCCGGCTCATGTCGTCGAATTTTGTCCCGCTTGTTTACTGGGAGCACGGAGTACAGATGGTGGCCACGAACTGGCAGACATATGACTTGGGGCAGCAACTAAACGAGGCGTACTTCGATGTCGCACAGGGCCGTGGCTATGTATTGAAGCCGGCGGCTCTTCGACAGCCGGTGGGGAAAACTAGCGGGCTGAAGCTCGTCAAAAACGGGAAAAATGAGGGGTTGGTATCTGAGGACAGAGCTGAGAAGGGGTGTGGTAGTCAAGTGGGTGTTGAGAGATTGGCTAGGGGAGAGACAGATGCAGGGGTAAAGGGAGAGACAGAGAAGGAGACACAGAAGGAAACAAAGAAGGAGACACAGAAGGAGACAGCGAAGAAGACAGAGAAGGGGGAAGAAAAGGGGGAAGAAAAGGGGCAAGAAAAGAAGCGTGAGAAGGGGATAGAGAATGGTTCTTCGGACAATTCTCAGCCCAACTTCAGCCCTGTCCAAATCTCGTCCGCAAACTCAAGTTTTTGGCAGCCACCTAGACCCACGATTCCCAAGGTCAGGACCAGTTTCCGCATCGAGGTCATCAGTGCCCAGCAGCTCCCGAAACCACAAGGAATAGAACACATAAATCCGTTTGTTACTGTTGAGCTAGTTGGGGCGCGAGCAATCGAGTGGGCACATGATCTGCAAATGGGTGCAACGGGCGTTGTTGCCGAAAACGGGTTTAATCCGATCTGGAACCTGGCATTTTACGGCCTGTTCTACGCAGATACAGAGCTTGTGTTTGCACGGCTTACAGTGCACACGTCCGGGGCCAAGCACGTGATCGAGAGCCCAAAAGAAATCGGGCTTCTGGTGACAAATCTTTTTGATTTGAAGCAAGGTTACAGACACTTCCCACTCAAGGACTTGTGCGGCGAGTCGTTGGTGTATTCGTCTCTTTTTGTTAAGCTCGAGTACCGCCATACTTAGGCCCCGGTCGCTTTGCAGCCTGTTTTGGACTGCAGATAGTGATTTGCAACTGCATACAAGTGGAAACCCTGTTCAATATACAGGCGCGCATCGCGACAAATTTCAACCGTCAAGTGCGATGACCAGATCCCATCTATCTGATTATCAAACACAAAACTACACAGAAAATGGGAAAAATCGCCTCGGATGCCAAGGCACAGATCCGTCACAACCCTCTCCATAGGGATATCACGTCAGCAGGCGGGAAACTAAGGGAACAGCCGCGTGGGTCTGCGAAGAAAACCTCCAAAGACCACGAAGATGAAGGGTATCTCGATGCGGCAACTTCCCGGAAGATTTTGCAGCTTGCCAAAGAGCAGCAAGAGGAGATCGATCTCGAGGAAAACGGTGTCCCGCAACTGGCTAGTCGGCCGCTGGCTGCGTTTGCGAAATCGCAAGTTTCAGACGACGAAAACGAGTCCGATAGCGAAGAGTATTCCGATTTCGATGAAGTCTACGAGGAAGAAGAAGTCGAGGTCGACGAAAACGACCAGGCGCTTTTCGAGAAGTACCTTGGATCTGGCGGGCCCTCGGTGAATTTGGCCGACAAGATTCTTGCGAAAATCCAGGAAAAAGAGTTGAGCCAAGGCTCTGCCATGGGACTGTCAGAGCAGCAGCCTGACGCGGTGATGTTGCCGCCCAAGGTCATTGCCGCGTACGAGAAAATCGGGTCGATTTTGGCCACCTACAAACACGGCAAGCTTCCCAAGTTGTTCAAGGTTTTACCCACGTTGAAGAACTGGGAGGACGTCTTGTATGTCACCAACCCACAGGGCTGGAGTTCGCATGCCACATACGAGGCCACCAAGCTTTTTGTATCGAACTTGCAAGCCAACCAGGCGCAAAAGTTCATCGAGCACGTGTTGTTGGAGAAGTTCAGAGTGTCTATTGAAGACAGCGAGTCGCACAGCCTCGACTACCACCTCTATCGTGCGATCAAAAAGTCGTTGTATAAACCGGGCGCCTTTTTTAAAGGCTTTTTGCTTCCTTTAGTGGACGGCCATTGTACGGTGCGCGAGGCCACGATTGTAGCCTCTGTTTTGGCGAAAGTCTCGGTCCCCGTCTTGCATTCTTCCGTGGCTTTGGCCCAGCTAGTGCAGCGTGAGTTTCGCCCGGCATCCACGGTGTTTATCCGCGTGTTGATCGAAAAGAAGTACGCATTGCCCTACCAGACATTGGACGAGTTGGTGTTCTACTTCATGAGATTCAGAAACGCGGCTCAACGTGAAATGTCCGATGCTGACGAGACTCAGTCTGCCCAATTACCTGTAGTGTGGCACAAGGCGTTCTTGGCGTTTGCGCAACGGTACAAAAACGACATCACCGACGACCAGCGGGACTTTTTGTTGGAGACTGTCAGACAACGGTTCCACCACGCAATCGGGCCCGAAATCCGTCGTGAGCTTCTCTCGGGAGTGCCGCGGATGGACGCCCCTCAGGCTAAAGAGGCGATCATGGAGGAGGCGTTTTGAAGATCATGCTTTTGATGTGAAATGAGGAGTATATGAAAGAGGTGGAGGCATGGAGGTTGAGATGATGAGATTTTCTTCTGAGCAGTTTTTAAGGTTGTTATTCTGAGAAGAAACTATCTGCTTTTGTGAGTGGGTACCTTTATCTGTCTTTCGGCAAGTCAGCCTTCTTTTCGTTAAAGTACTGAGTCGCATATAAAAAGGTTTGTTTTCTGAGGGAAGACTGAAAATACGCCAGAATGTCGATATATTTTCTCGGCCTGTGCTTTACTAATAGACCAGCCGATATTCTTACTCACTGCAGAGTGGCTTGCCTATACTTCCAGAGCCTTCGAGTTTATACAACGGCCATGTATATCCGGAGTTGGCCAGCACTTGTATATTATAATTAGACACAATCAAGCGGGTCAAAATTAACATCTATAATCAGTGGAATGCAACTTCCAGCGTGCGGGCGCGTGCATCGTCACACAACTTGTCGAAATCGGCAAATAAAGCGTAGTAGCTTTGCACGCACCCGATGATTGTCAAGGCCACAGTAGTGCCGATCCAGAGCCCGTGAAGCAGGCCCTTCCAAGGCGAATAGAACGTCAAATAGATAGACATTGGGATTCCGATGAGGTAGTACGAGACCAAGTTGACAATGCCGCCGATCTTAGTCTGGCCTTGACCACGCAAACAACCCGCGGAATTCGCGTTCATGGCATCAGAGATCTGCATGAGCGCCACAAGCCACATGATCTGGTGTATGATGGCAATAACCTGAGCATCGTTGGTGAACAATGCAGCAATCGGTGTTTGGAATATGTACAATGCAAGGAAATTGAGCACAGACACGAAAAGACCAAATGACAAGGCAACGACCGTCGTGATCTTTGCGGAGCTGCCGAGCCCAGCGCCCAAGTAGTTTGCTATCCGCGTCGACGACGCAATGCCGATTGCAAACGGAACCTGGTAAGTCAACGAGGCCATAGTTGATCCCACGGATTGAGCGGCCAATTCCAAAGTGCCGACATACAGCGCCATCAAGGTCAAGATCTCAAAGGCCAAGAACTCGGCCTCAAGCATGATCCAGCCGGGCACGGCCAAGTACACAAGCTTGTGCCAGCCCAGAAACAGCTTGCGGAAACTGAACCCGTCCCAGCACTGAAGTGGATGTATATTCTGCGGGGTGTGCTCGGCCTGAACGAAGTAAACGGTCAGCACAAGCAAGCCCGCAAACATAAGCCAGTAGTTGATAGCCACCGCGATTGGTGCGCCCAAGTACCCAAACTTCTTGACAAATACGAGGTTCATGGCGAGATTCGTAGGGGCTGCAAACAACAACACGTAGGTCGAGACATGGTAGACGCCCTGCGCCTGGAGGAAACGCTTGCCGCATTCAAACATGACATAGGCCGGGATCCCGGGCCCAATGTAGAACAAGTAGTCGGCGGCCAAACGCGCGGTTTTCTTATCGGGGAGCAAAAGCACAATTAGCTCGTACCCAAAGAAGGTCCACACAAAAAGCACAGGCACCATTACCACGAAAATTAATGCAATGCATCGCTGCATATAGTCGCCCACCATGTGGTACTTTTGGGCACCGAAAGCCTGGGGACAAAGCGTATCAAGAGCCGTGGCAATACCTTGAATCGTTGCGTATCCGGTTATGTTGGCCGTCATTGAGCCCATCAGTACCGCAGCCAACTCTACGGCACCAAGGTGCCCGACACTGAACACAGACACAGTCAGGAGCGAGTTTTGGAGGAGAAACGTCACGATTAGAGGGATCGACAGCTTCACCAACAGCACCATTTCTAAATACACCGTCGTTTGGCCGATTTTGTGGCCGGCAACGGCGTTTTCAAACATGTCGGCCACCGTATCATCGTCGGCGCCCGCGTCTATGTCGTTTGCCTTCAAAAGCTCGCGTTCTTGCTGGATAAGTTCCGCCAGAACCACCAGTTTACGGCGGCTAAAAGCCGACTGTTCAGGGGCAAGCAATTCGCTATTTTCGTCGGGGAAAATCGAGATTCCATGACTTTCAGGGTCGTGCGACGGTTTTCTGTTTGAAATGAAGTCGCTTGGGAGGAAAAGTCCTTGTTTTCCAACAGATCCATAGACCACAGAAGCCCTCCTTTGGGCATTCAGATGCGTGAACTGATGGCTCCTTGTATCTGGCGACGACATGGTCTATTTTTGTGATGCGTGTTGTCAAGAGATTGGATTAGCGCTCAGCTATGATGAGAAAAATTTTTCTGAGAAAAATGAACGTGAAGTGTGGCGTCGATGAGGCGAAAAAACTTATATGTGATATTACGGAATAGACCTCAAAGACTCATCGAAACTGATAGCGAGGCTCGCGGGCTCTGTGTGCAGGATAGAAGCGATAGCAGGGCCTGAGCGGAAAAAAAAAATTGTGCAGTCGAAACACGTGCCCCAGGTGAGACTTCAAATGCCAAAGAATTGCATCTATGAAGGCGGTGGATGAGAAGGAAAAAAAGAAGCAGGAGCAGTTCTTACTTTGAAATCCAGCTCAGAACTTATTGGCACTAAGAAAGTTGATGCTAAACGAAAACTGGTCCTATGTGTTTCGATTGAGGATGCGGCTGATATGGCTTTCGATTTCCGGCAGACGCGTTCGCCAAAACGGGAAAGTAGAGGCGAAGAATAGATGTAATCCAGGAGCTTTGAAAGACACTGTGACTCCGTCTTTCTTTGGTTTACGGAAAACAATTCGTTCTCTGATGTAAAATCTTTCATCAAATTTTTTATTTTGTTATTTAAAAATTATCATTTCTATTATGGTTTCTTCTGTTATCTTTTGATCTTTTTTTTTTGTGCATTTTAGAACTCATGTATTCTGCTTACTCGGACCACGTTACAAAGATTGGCTAAAGCTGGCCTCATATCTTTTAATGGGACTTATCTAACTGGTTTTGACACAAAAGAAGTTTGAAAATGCGGTTTGATATACCGAAAAGTAGGGCGGGTTGAGATTTCCATGCTCTTTTGATGAGTTTGTTGAGGCCAGAATCTGTATTTCTATTTGGATGGGAGAAAAGGCACGATTCACAATATCTCGCCCCCAGAGAACCTAAGCGCAATTGAATTCACTCTCTCATCATTTTCTTCATCATATGGGCTCTATAAGTCGAGTCTATGGTTTGACCCATACAACCATTCTATCGACACAACATTCTGATCTCATGAGCATCATGCTCCGCCTTGTACCATTCCACTTCCTCGCAACTAAACTCAATCCTATGGCCGCTTACCTATATACCGAGAATTTCTAAAAGCGTACTTTGCTTCACGAGCATTCAATTCTTTTAGCTCTGGGCACAGTTGTGGCATCTCTTCTTTTTCAAATGAGCGACTGTCCAGTGCGTCTATCGAAAATGAAACCACTAATCCATGCGCAGTACATCAATACAAGAGAGAAGCGAGCAGCACGATGATTGACATCTACTTGATCAAAGTAGGCCCGAAATGTTGCTCTGGTACGAAGATCATTTCCAACCGAAAGGATTCTTTAGTATGTTGAATCCCCGTTCGCTCTTATCCAACTTCAGTATAACGCCTTTTGACTTATTACCCACACCACGATGATTTCTGAAACTCAAACGGCACGTCAGCATTCAGACCCCCGATTCGATAAAAAGTGGGTGGGATTCAGTACAATATTAAGCCTTTGATAAGCAGAGCCATCAAAACAACAACGCCACAGACTCGGGTCAATAATCAAGAGTACTGCAAGAAACCCAAAGCAGTCAATAATACATCGTCCAACTCATAATCGATATCCTGGCCACCTGCAATACCCTCCTGAAACCGCGTTTATCAACTTGCCAAATATAGCGTATTGCACTGATGCTCCAATGCTTTCATAATCCACACTGAAATTCATCAATTCACTGAACGATACCGCACTAGATTCTGGGTCTGCCGAAGTAAATAGCCGAGCGGTATTCAACCTCTATTCCACTCAACCTCCACACTGGGACAGATCATACATAGTCAGTCAATTCATTTACTTATTGCTCGCTGATGTTTGACAAGAGCTGTGCCAAACAGCGTTTTGTGGCTGCATCGTCCTGTAAAATTTTCGAGAAAGTACCATCACGTAACAGCTCGGGCAAATTAGTAGCCAACGCCTTTCTTGCCTCCAAGTTGTCGGAAAGACGCATGTAGCACCGCACCACATGTTTCAAGAGCCGGCCGGAGCTGCTCGAAGGAGCCTGTGGCGGCTGGCTTGCCTGTGCGTTTTGTTGGTCTGTGTTTTGAGATTGCGGATTTTTGGCAGTAACACTGAGTTGCTCGATCATCTTCAGAAGCACTGACGCCACAGTGTGAAAGCGTTCGTATGTCGTGCAGATGTACAGCAAGCCCAGGTCGTCCAAGAGAATCTTTTGCAAAATGAAAATGGCAACTGTCTTTGAAAGTTCCAGCGAGATCTCCATGATGTTCAAGCACAACGGCACAATCTCTGTGGTCAAGAGGAAGTTGATGACTTCAGGGGTATCGTTCTTGACAAGTGCGCCAATAACACCCAAACTGGTCAAGCGCAAGTACTCGAAAGACCGCTGACGCGCATTGGTCAGCAAAAACGGGTAAAGGTAAAGGGGCAAGTTGGCGCTTAAAAACAACCCGCGGGTCTGTTTATTAGACGCAACACACTGGAGCAATGCAAGCGCGTTACACACGCGGTTCGAGACCGACGCAGTCAAAACGGGTGGGTTTAAGAACGGGTAGACAGATATTATCTCCTCAAGAAGCACGCTCATCACACCAAACGAGTTCCAGAGAACCAAGGCCAAGTCGTCATACTGTTCACGTTTTTTGCCAAGTTCAAGCAAAGCCCGCTCACGATTATTGCCCGTAACTAGCTCCGAAAGCCATTGGAAAATCTGTTTGTCGGCAAGTGCGCGACTCGGCGGCTGTGGTTGTTGACCCACTGACATCATGGCTGAAGCGAATTAAGTATAAAACAACAAAGGCGAGACTTAGCTGGTTTTAAAGCAAAATAAAATTTCACGGAGTCCCAATAAATTAAACGGGCTGTGGGTTGTATTTGACAAGTAAAGGACGCAGCCTTAGTGATGTTGGAGACGTCAAGGGAAGACGCGAAGCTCGAGCGAGTATGTTGTTTTGCGGATGCACGGGTGTTTCACCCTGGCGGCTAATCAAGGATACACGAAGACAAAACCTGAACGAGCGTGAAGTTTTTTCATTATTATCATCTAATTAGCATGACATTTTAAGGAATTGTGAATTGGAGCTTATTGTTGTTTTATGGCCCCTTTCGGACGTCATTATTTGAGATCAGAAAGGCTCGTGTTCATAGACTGGCATAATAGTCCAAAAGTGGATGATCAGGTATGTATCAATTTTGATTTGAATATCATTGTGTACTTGGCTAAAACTATTGCAGTCTTGAAAGAAATAAAAGGCAAAAAATAAGACAATACTGCT
This sequence comes from Metschnikowia kofuensis (nom. inval.), assembly GCA_030564885.1. NCBI lineage: Eukaryota > Fungi > Ascomycota > Pichiomycetes > Serinales > Metschnikowiaceae > Metschnikowia > Metschnikowia kofuensis (nom. inval.). The sequence goes on from JAJLZY010000049.1 coordinate 25,002, forward strand.
GCAAAGAGAGGAACAGCTGTATCATTCAATCTTTTTCTTTTATGTCTTGGTTGGCTGCAAATTTCAAGCAGTTTGATATTTATTTTTCCCTCGACTAAGATGGCGAAGTCAAAAAATCTCTCGAAACATTCAAAGAGTTTATCTTTATCTACCATGAGTGATGGACGGTGACAAGTTGCAAGCCATCTTGTTTGCCGTAGTGTAGTCCTTTAATCAGATGAATCAGACAAAGAAAAAACATCACGTGACAAAGTCCCCACGCCATTCATGGTGGGTAGCTGGGACTTCACAAAGTCAAGACCGAAGTGACTCGACTCATTTGATGTTCTTACATTCTATACCTGAGTTTTTTTTGGTTTTTGATTTTTAAAAGCATGTTAATAACTGTTTTGGATGGGGTTAACTTGCTTCCTATTATGAGGTAAAGTGTGTTTCATCACAACAATTTGCCCCTGAGATGGTGTGTGGTTTTATTGGTGAGCCAAAGGGATGTTGCTGACAACACGTCCTATCACACGTCCCATCTCTAACTACTTTATGTTCTTTGACTCATAGTTGAAATTCAGAGAGGCAATAAAGTGGCCAATTCCACTTCAATGTGTCTCCGGAAGTGCTAAGACCTATGCGAAAAAAGGTCGCCAAATCCTTGCAAAACTTCACAAGATATAAATTCAAACTATCTGAATCATTATTTTGGGCAACCTGTTATCCTTGGTACTGCCTGTGATTGAGTATGCTTGCGGTTGAACATTAAGCCTCCGTATCAGAAAAAGGCTGAACATCTTAAGGCAAAGGTTTGTTTTGTTTCAACTCGCTTCTTTCTTCGAAGTACAAAGCTCGATCTCAAGTGACGCATATCTCAAACAACCCTATTTTTCGACTAAAGTTTTTAAAGTATTTTGCGGACTTAGGGGACTTTACCTTCTTTCTTCACTCCCAAATTTGCTTTTGCACGGTACTTCACTCCAACTGAAGATGAGCTGCTACATTTTTGAAATTGATCGTCTGATCAAGCTTTGCTAAGCTTCTTGAAAAATATGGTCACTTCCAGTGCCCCCTCACAATTGCTTCTGAACCCTATCAGATGATCTTCACAAAGTTGAAATCCTTGATCATTTTCAAGAGAGAGGATGTCAGATGTATTGGAGACCGGGTTTTCTTTCAATCTGAATCCAATGTATTTGGTGTTTTGTAACGTAAGACGATTATTCTCATCAATTCCTAGAAACATGTCCAGGTTTGTCAATCTAAAAGCGCTTCCGCTGAATTCAAAAATAGGGCACTCTTGGCCACTCAGTGCAAGATTTTTCTCTGGTGCAAAGGAGCTATTGCCAGTTTTTTGCGCCAATTGTATTTGTAATATACCTAACACAGCTGTGTTAGTAGCATTTATGAGAAGGGATTGGCCAACATGCATTATTCTCGATGGATAATTAAAATACGAAACAATAATATACGGACTTACTACCAGGGATGGAAAGACAATTTATATGAGATACCCAAAAGATAGCTGTATGAGTATCGGTCGGCATTTTGGAATTGCTGGACATACAAGGCGCCTCTCCATTTCATTGATTCTCAATTCGTTTCAGCTCTCATGATGCGGTCTCTTCAAATACAATTGTGATTCCTTTTGCCCCTTCGCATTGACTCTTATAGCCGATCAGCTTATCCGGACAAAACTGAAACACCTTGTTCCCGTTAAACATAACCTCAAATCTGCGCCTGGTGTGTGGTATTTTTCTCAAAAAGAATCCTGGATGTGGATGTTTATCCAAGACCAACCAACCCACTTCGTTGAAGCTCAAGTACTTACCAGTCTCAAGCAGTCTGATAGTACCCATCATGTACTCAAAAGTGAGATATCTGTTTTTGGCCACAATGTATAGATCTTTTATTTGGTTGCGTGTCTCTTTGCCTTGTTGTAGAGACACGAACATTGTACCAGTGCGGACATACGCGTTTGCTGACACAAGGTTGAAGAGTAAGATGGAGGTGAGAGTTGCTTTCACTAACATTGTGATGACTTCCAAGCTTACAGCTTATTCTCATTGCCTGGTCTAGCTATATATATACATATATTTATGTAAGATTTCTCGAGTTCAAACTGACAGAAAGAGATAGCCCCATTGAGTGTGGCACAGTCTTGAAATAACCAGGAAATTCTCTGGTCGGTCTTGAAGGTACATGTTTTGACCCCTTTCGAACTTTATTGACTTTTTCTTATAATTGAGAAAGGCTATCGCCGTCTTGGTTTAGATTCATTGATCACCTTCAACTGCTTTTCAGGCATGTTTTGGTCAGTGTATGCTGCTTTTGTTTCATGCTTGAATTAACGTTGAAAGATTGGCCTGTGCCATTTCACCTGCTTGAGATTTACGAGCCCTCCTACTAGCGTTAGTGATTGAATCCGATTTCAGAGGAATCTTTTGCATTTTTGAAAAACAAAGCTAGTAAATCTACATGATTCACGAACGTATAATTCTCTTATGGGTTTCAGCTTAATTTTGATGCATTTGAGGGAGTTACACAGTTCTACAAAGTCGTGAAGTATGCCTCACAAATGAACTTGAAACATACTTATTCAGAGGGGGACTCGAAGTACGTTTTGACGTGTTGCTACTTAGGCGATGCTGCATCAATGCAAATCAACAAGTGCAATCTGAATTAAGACTCTCTTACCGGACTCTCAATCCTTACGGAATGTAATCGCAACTGCAAAATGAGTCTCACCTTAGTTTCAGATTGTTGCATTATTGGAATGCAACAATCTTGGGCTCTTTTGAATTTGATACGGAATGAAACGAATTTGTTTTTCAAGGTATTCTCTGGCATCTATTTGCAGAATTGAGCGTATGCTATTTCGACGAGGACAGGAATTCATCTCCATTCTGACCAAAAACTGTTGTATTAAAGACTTCCTACACTCCGGGTACTATATGTTTTGAATCAGCTCCATGTTATACCCAAAGTAACAGTTTGGCTTTCAAGCTCTTCAGGACAAAACTCACGTATTCTCCAATTGCAAGCCCGAACGTCCCAGTCCCATATGCAATTCACGCGACCGATTTTGTTGGATAAGACAAGACAATTGGAATAGAACTGTCTTGTGGCTATAATTCGATCAATTTCCTCTTCAAATTCTGTTTGCGCCCCACCGTGATTTTTACCGGCAACGGAATCGCTTCAATGCATCTGTAAGACTCGTTGACGGCGAGAAGAAACCCGTCCGGACAAGAGAATGAAAGCCAGCCTTCAAAGCTCGGCTCTTTGTTTTGAATCAAAAAGCCGGTCTCTAGAGTTTCGGTTAAAGAGAAGCTCTCGTCATCTCTCACTGTCAAATAAAGATTGTTGGATTCTCTCAGGATAGAATTCCGGAAGTGATCACTTTTCTCAAATTTGAATTTAGTGAGCACTGTGACTCTTTGATTTCCTGAGACCAGCTCAGCATTATCGAGGCTGAGCCTGGCGATGTATATGGTCCCATATCTTCTTCCACGATAAGCGCAAGCCAATGTGAAGCAGAGAAAGAAGAAGTAAAATCGCATTAGCTAGATATCTTTGAGCCGCTTATTGGATTTTCAAGACGAAGCGTATTTGGCTTTATAAGTATATATGATCTGGGAGATATTGTAGGTACTCGATTTCGAAAGCCTTCTAACTTAGCTATTCGCATGTGGGTCAAGAAAAGACGACGCAGGGGATTTATCTTGTTACATAATTTTTCTACTCTCAAAATGAAACATATTCGTATTTCAAAAGCTTCGGTGTAATACCTCGTATTCTGGATTATGTTTGCAGTTCAAGGTATGGTTCAAATATAACCTACATGGAACGAGGCGCCGATTTGTTTCTCATGTGGGCCAAACTGATTGTAACTGAGATTATATTAGAGAAGACAGGCCAAGTAATCGAGAATTCTGATCAGAGACGGCCAATCGGGCGAAGCCGGTCTCTAGGGCTTGTAAGCTATAGGCTTTGCAAAGTTATTAGCCGGAATGATTTAGAGCCGGATCTAGTCAAAAAGGGCCGGCTCAACAATGTGCAAGTAAAACGATCAAAAATGGAAATCGCAGGATTTTAAAATTTACTCTGGGTAATACCTAGCGCGGCACTTCCATTCCATGCCAGAATAATGAAACAAGCTGTAGTTGGATCTTTTCTTTCAACAAGCAAGCCATTCAGAAAGTCTTTGGAAATTTTTGATGGTAGAACAAAAAATCGAAGCGAAATCAAGAGCTGAGAGTGACAGTAAGATCCGAGTTCAACAGACCAGTAATTTTCTTCACTTTTGTTATCGAGGTAAAACAGAGCTTGGGCTTTGTTCACGTAATGAAATATACTCGGGAGTGAAATCAGACTCTCGGAATTAAGCTCATCCAAAGTGAATCACTCTTTTATCATTGAACTAGCCAGTTACAAAGTCAAGTGCATTTGGCACTACTAAAAGGCACTGCTATACTACTGATAGTCACTTGGATCAGAAATCCAAATGGTCAATATTTCATCGAGAAAAAAATGAAGCCATCCCAGAAGAAAAACTTCAGTTACTACATGACATAAGACACGTGATCTATTCCTACTTTTGAAATCACACAGCGGGCCTTGACTTTACAGCTCAAATTTTAATCTTGAACAATTCCGGCCGCTTGGCGTGTACATTGCCTCGATTTCTGAGCCTCAGCCCTCAGATCACCGCACCGAAAAAGATGGATTACTAATTAGACGCCCACATTCACTTTGAGAGATCCCAGTGTAAGCTGATTCATTTTCAAGCAGATATTAATTGGGATAAATTACAACTTGATAGCATAAAATTCCGCGTGGTCACAATTGCTGAAAAATTATATCATTTTTAAGTAGACCATCACTGTAATCAGTGTGCCATTTCAGATCATTACCATAAACCCGATCCCTTCCCAATCCCTTCCCAATCCCTTCCCGATCTCTTCCCGATCTCTTCCCTTTGAACCTTCATAGGACTCAGCGCCACTACAGAGGATTCAAATTGATTCAAAAAATAATAAAAAAAAACCAGACAGAAAGAAAGAAAGAAACAGAAAACTACAGCATCTTAACTCAATTCTTCATAAAATATGACCGTGAACGAAGAACATTTTGAGACCGTGTTCAATGTGCCCATGGAGTGCCAGGCATGTGTGGATCTGGTGGAAAACGCATTGAAAAGCTTGCCTCTTCATGAAACCAAGGTCGATTTGAAAACACAGACCGTGACTGCCATTGGAAGAACGTCGCCTTCTGCCATTGTAAAAGCTATTCAGGAAACAGGCAAAGACGCAATTATCAGGGGCACTGGGAAGCCTAACTCGGCGGCAGTATGCATTTTAGAAAGTTTTGACGATAGCGATATTGAGCACCCAGTGAAAGGATTGGCACGTATAGTCGCCGTGAGCGAATCCACCATCTACGTCGACTTAACACTTAACGGGCTTGCTAAGGGCGTGTACTACCCACAAATCAGAGCCCTGGGGAACTTGAGTAAAGGCGCCAGTTCAACAGGAAAACTTTTCCATGCGTTTCCAAGCATCGAGGTCACGCAACCGGCCACGTCCGGGTCGGCAATTAACTCACTTGGAGCCTTTTCTGCGGTATCAAAGACGCTTTTTGCAGCACAGACGTTCTTACAGGCGCCCTTGGCTGTATCGGAGCTCATAGGCAGGAGCGTAGTGTTGTCCAGAGTGAAAGACGAAGTCGGCGAAAACGATATTTGTGGAGTCATTGCCCGAAGTGCCGGTGCTTGGGAAAACGATAAACTGGTGTGTAGTTGTACGGGGAAGACCATGTGGCAGGAGCGGGAACAGGCGTTGGCACGTGGCGTGACCTCGTGATGAAAGGGAGCGCTGAATGTCTGGGGCTGAAACTCTTAGTTCAACGTGAACGTGGGCTTTAACTTAAATGGATTGGACTTAGCCGGCTTTAGGTGAGAATGAGGGGGATAGAAATAAGTGGATTGAACACTTATCTTAATTTATCATCCGTAAGACCCAAATAGTAGAATTAGCAAGGAGCGACGATCTTTCGGGACCTGAGTATCTCTAAGGGCCTGCATTTCTAAACAGGCAACGGCCTGTTTCACTTGACGGCGAACTTGCAAATTGCCCTGAGTGATTTCTGAAACTCTAATCAACTTGAGATGGATGGATGCGGTGGAAGCCAGATCATCCTGGAGTGGGAAAGAAATATTAGTAAAATCACGAAGATCTGAGAGTAAAGGCTCTTCGAAAACTAGTCACCTTTTTCCTCACTCCCCCAAAATTATAACAGCACTCAAAGAACTGAACATATCCGGCTAAGCAGGTGTAAACACTCAGCTGTGTGAACATCGATTCTATTCATTTAACTTACATGCTAACGAGCGATGTATTGCACAATCAGTATGTACAATTCAATAGAATAGGTAGGGGCAAAAATTAGAGTCAGTGACATTATTTGTTATCACGTTAAAGTGATAATAGAGCCCATTTGAGTAGCTCTCAATATGATGACTCTGGAAGCTGAGGTAACTTTTTACAGGGATCGAGCAGCTGGACGAGGTTGCACTGTTTCGCAACCAAATGTATTTCAATCCGTACAGATTACCACACTCTCCAGCTGAGATAGTTCCACGCCACAAATTGAATCAGGCTGGAAGTAGCACGCCCTCTGAGCTTAATTTGAAGACAACCGAACCCCAAGGACTCGAGCTTTACCGCATAAGAAAAGGGCCCGAGTACATGTAGTTGCGAAACGCACTAAGCTCTGGACCATTCTTCGCATCTTCACATAATAGTAAGGTTTCTAAAAAAATTGTGGATTCCAGTAGTATGAATTATTTCAAAAACACTAATCTCAACTCGACTACTTTTAAAGCCAAGTATATCCATTTTTCGACCCTTTTTCTTGCCATATTGAAGACCCCTTGTTTCACACCACCCAGGGCGTACATTGTGCCACGCACGTGTAACTCTCAGTCCAGATCAAGAGCGGCCCAATACACACACCAACCCCATATTTTTCGTGATCCCACACAATAGTTCTAGATCTGCCAGAACCACCCAGAAAGACGACCAATACGAAATATTTAACCATGGAGAGGGTTCCGAATTCAACACAAGCTCTCGATATAGCAGATGTGTTCCAAGAACAAGCAGACAATATCCGAATAAAGAGATCTGTGCGTATTTCCTTGAATGACTTCGCCCAAGATGTGTCCTTAGCTGCCATTTGTGAGACACTTGCTCTGATATTGAGCAGCCACAACCCACCGCTTCAACTTGAGCGAATATCTGCTTATGAAAACCTGATTTCTGAGCTTCCTGCGGAGTTCTGGTTCCTATGCGGCCCAAGTCTACGGACCCTAGATTTGCACGATAACTATCTCATGGCGTTTCCTGATCTTTTGGCGACAAGTTGTTCCAATTTGGAGAATTTGGATCTCTCGGGAAATCTCATCTCTCAAATTCCCGAAACAGTTTTGTCCCCTTTCAGACGCCTTAGGTATTTGCTGCTCAAGGGGAACAAAATAACACGCTTGCCCCTGATATTGGGAGAAATGCTCAGCTTAGAAACGCTCCTAGTTTCGGAAAATCCACTCATTTTTCCGAGTTCAGAGACCGTGAATGCCTTGCCCGGTGGCACAAATGAGCTAAAAGCGTTTTTGGTCTCCAACAGCATGCCATCAGATACACCTTTTAGCTCTCAGCTAGACCCGCATGTACAAGCCCGCCAGCGCCCAGGTATTCCTTCAACTCCATCGCAAGCTCGCACGCGATCGCTTCTGGATACAAGATCGAGATCTCTGAAGGCCTCTCGACGCATGGGGCTTATTATAAATAGCAAGCAAGCCACGCCTGATAAATCAGGAGTCTCTTCAGGAAGTGACGTGAACACCCCGAGTAAGCCAACACGCAAACTTCTGCTACCCGAGAGAGGAAAAGTCGAATTTGAGATCCCAAACATCGATATCAGAGACCATTGCATACTGCCCGAGTCAATGCCCGCGGCTTCGACAAATACTGCCACCACAGCGTCTGAGAGCACAACCAGGTCTGCGTCGGGTCTGCCTCCAAAATCAAGTAGTGTGCCACTCAGTTCAATGTCTGATTCTGTGTCCCGAGTTGCAAATCCAGGGCTGGGTAAGGTCCATGAGCAGGGTTTAGATGAACTTGCAGAATCAGACCAAAAGCCCGCGGCATACTTCAGGCGCTTATCTGTGCTCAAGGAAAGCCCTTCCGACGATGGAGAGAAAGGCGAACCGCTTCGCAAATTGGATGAAGACAAGTATTTTCTCAAACAGCCGCCCCCAATTAAAGCAGAAATCTCGCCGTCAAAGCCAGCATTGGCTAAACGTAAAACGTCAAATGCGCTGCAAACTCAGTTATCAGCTCAGCTGTCTCAATCATCCCAGGCCTCTCACAGCCAACCTTCTCAGACATCTCAAAGTCAATCTTCTCAGGTATCTCAAAGTCTGCTGTCTCGCAGCACCACACCTCACGAGAAAAGCGTAATAGTCAAAGTTTCACGCAAGATTCTCTTCTCGTTCTCCGAGTTACATCTTTCGATCAAAAGGTTCGCAGGCTTTTGCGGTGACAAACGACTCTCACAGAAAATTGTGAGGCTCATTCACTCCTCTAAGGAACACATCGATGACTTAGTTGGAGCCATGGAGGCGGTGGAAGCTGGCGAGCAGAATCATACTCTTGTGGTCAATTCTCTTCACGCATGTATCAGTTCATTCAAAACCATTCTCACCACAGTCAGCGACAACTTTGCTCCGCTTGTGGCCAGAATAGACGCGTGCTTTATCAGAATGGTCCTCTTAACGCTTTTTGGCTCACTAAACGAGTTACAGAATGCTCACGTACTCTTGACAAATTCCAGCAATATGTCGAGAGCGCCCCCTCTGATATCACGGAACACATCGTCTTTGACATCGAGCTCCGTGGATTTAAAGGCCAAATTTTCTCAAGCTCTTCACGGTGGTATGGAGGATCTCTCTCTAGAGACACCGTCAATTTCGTCTGCTACAGAGGCCGTGGCTACCTTGGAAGAGATTGATGAGAGGCTATATCAGACCATCAGCTTAGCCACCAGCAATGCTCAGGTCGTTTTTAGCGAGTTGACAAAGACGATAAGCAAGAGCGCCATTGCAACTGCAACCACGAACCCAGGACAAGCTCTCGGGCCTGTCGTTACTGCAAAATTCAAAGAATTGACTCATGTGTGTATGACATCCATGGAGATCACCAAACGCTTATTGGCCAAGCTTTCAGCCATTCGGGAAAAGCAAGATTCGGCATCCCGCAGGTCGTTTTGGGATGACATCAATCTCTTTCTCAAAGCAGTGATTCAAACGTTCTCGGCTGTCAAAGACATAATGAAAGATGCGCCCATCTTCAATGAGGTGCGTGGGTCCATGGCCAACTTGACAAAGACCACAAAAGAGCTCACTATTATTCTTGAGGCTTCGTCTTATAAGGCGATCTCTGACGCGGTTGGATCTCTGCCAAACAATAACATGTGGCATATGAGTAACGGTCCGCCGGCTGGATCAGGTGGAGCTCCTGTCACAAGTGTGCCTCAGCCTGCTCAGAATCAGCCTGCCTCTGGCACAATTCCTGCTGTGAGGACTCCTTTGGTGGCAGCTGTAGGTGCGGCAGCGGCACAAGCCCTTCTCGCCCAGCAGGATTCTCAATATGCAGCTTCAAATCAGACTCACGGCTCGCATCCATTGCCCCCTATGAATTTACCGCCGCTGGTTGCCACAGACACATTTAACAGCGGGCTTCATACTGCACCGGTCCAGTCCATGGAACAGTACTACGCGAAGAATGTGAATCCTTTCGACCGCATTTGAGATTGTCACAAAGGCGGTTGTCTTTGCACAAAGAGCAGTGCGATATGCATCAAGTCTATTTTCAATTCTCCTCTGCTTGACAATCTTTTTTCTCAATCAATATCAGAACTGCAAATTTACAAATCAGTCGTGGCTTGTTCATAAATTTTGGAGCAATTGAACGCACGATGAGCCGAGCATGTACTTTGTACTCGCTCTTCGAGACAAAAGAGAATATCGAATCCCTAGGGGTTCGGCCCAAGTTGGCAAAACAAAGATATCTTGCTGCTTGGGATTTCAGTGCTCAGCTTTGCGCAATCGAGCACCCGGGCAAAGCTCCTTGCTTCTTTCCTTCTGACTTCTCATCAGTGCCAGGCCGAAGACTGGCTCAATCGATCCTCACATTAGCGGAGAATTGTCCGTCATTGCTTTTTTACGAGGAGTATCACAAACACGTTGAAATAAGTCCACAAGGTCTCTCACGTGACCAAGCCGGTGATCTGTTGAGGCCTTCGTCGCCCAAACAATTGCCGCAAACGGACGAGGAAAAATCGCCAGTGACTTTTCAGACTCATGAAACCGGAGATACTGAGCTCGTGGAAAAGACTTCTGGAAAGCCAATGAAAGAGAATCTCAAAGTCAAGTTCATGCAAAAATCAAAGAAAGCAAATACGAAAGAGAAAGTACGACTATCTGCAACCGAAGACAAATCTCCTGAGAAAAGTGCCTGTGAGACTCTCGATACCGAAAATCGCACAGGGGACGCCAAGCAAGCTTTGACTTTCAAAAGTTCTTCGAAGGGTCACAATAAGATCGCAGATCCGATCGAGGAAGATTGCTTGGTAGGTGCTGTGGAAAGGGCTCCAATTCCTGCCGAAGGAGTTAACGCACCATCGCATAACGTGGATGCTGGAGCGAAAAGCACTTTTTTCAAAAGCCTAGACTCTTTTAAGCGCTCCATTGCAAGAAAGTGCATGGGCCGTCAGGGAGATATTTTCTTGGATACAAGCTCGTGGGCAAACGCCGATGAAGCATTTTTAGAACGCCTCACACGTGAGTTTCAGGAGGTTGAGCAACTCATACTGAACTATCTTGAAACTTTTGCAGTTTCACAATTGACTCAATAGCGTATAACGTTTCCCATTTCACGACCGATGTTAACTACAGCGGGGTCCAATAAGTCAATTGATCTATTGTTAAGTTACGTCTTACTGAATCATCGATTGTTGAATCATGAGTCTCGTGCGTTTCATTTATCTCAGGATTAAAATGAGTGGGCGCAGATGTTTTTATAAGTACAGAAAGGCTTTTTTGCAACTACAGTTTTTGCAGCCAAGGTTGGTGGCGAAGGAGCTCGGAGAATGCCGACGTTTGCGTACATAGTTAAGGCCCGCGCAGGTTTAGTTGAATACGAACTCCGGGATGCCGCTGGACACCGAGAGTTCCCGAAAGTTGCCAGCAGATGCCGCGGGAAACCCACGGAAAGTTCGTGTGTTTGCGCATGTTCCGCGGCAGGCCCGCGGGATCAGTTGAGAGGCGCGCGTGCCCCGCATCTCTTATCGCAAGACATATAAGAACGAAGGCGGACGCTCTTATCTGTGTTCTCCATTAAATCCTCAAGAAAAAATCCCTCTTCGAATAATCCCTCGTCATGACATCTACCGAATTGACCATCACACCAGCAGAAAATGGGTTCGGGTGCACTGTGCATTTACCTACCTATGCGAAAAACGACCCTTCGAATCTCAATGATGCGGACTTCAAAAAACTATACGAGGCTACCCTCACATATTTGGTGATCGTGCTTCCTGGCCTCGCAGAACTCTCACCAAAAAGCCAATATTTATTGACAAAAAGATTCGATCCCTCGATCCCAGAACCTAAGGGCGAATCAGGGGCTGGGTATGGCCACGGAAAAGAATTCCGCCACACACAATCTGTGCTCAGGAAAGACGGAACTTCGGTGAAGTCCCAGCCACAAGTACAGATCTTGGGTCAGGGTAAGTTTGCTGTCGGAGAGCCAGGAAACGAGAACGACGAGGAGATCAATCTCACACACCCTTCGCATACTTCTTTCCACAAAAGTCCATTGTCCGAAACGGATATAAAGGAGAATCATCAAACTCGCTTCTACAGATGGCACATTGACTCTGCTCTTTACGACTTGTCGCCTCCTTTGGTGACTACCCTTTTGGGTATCAAAGTCCCTCCTGCAACACAAACACAAGTCATTGATTATGACGATGGATCCGGAGAGAAATTGTCGCTCACACAAGGCGCTACATGTTTTGTGAGCGGTGCAGCTGCTTTTGACAGATTGAGCGACGAAGAGAAAGAGTTTGCCCTCAACACAACAGTGGAGTACGCACCACACCCCTACATCTTTATCTCACCAGCCAAGGCAGAGAAAGATGGACTCACAATGGTGTCTGAGGGATTGGAAAACAAGTTCAGCGACTTGCCCGAATGGGAAGAAGCCAAGGTCAAGAAGTTGCCTATGGTGTGGACCAACCCTGTCACAAAGCGTCATCATTTGCAAGTGCATGGCTGCTGTCTCTACAAGTTGCACACAAAGAAAGGAGACAGCGTAGAGACCTTGACCTTGGAAGATGCTCGGATCAAGGTGCGCTCGTTGATGAGACCTGCGATTGCACCTGAGAATGTGCTTGCACACTCATGGACTGAAGGAGACTTGGTGATTTTCTTCAACCGAGGCGTGTGGCACTCTGTCACGGGTGAGTTCAAGGGTGTGAATCATGGCGTGGACGAAAAGAGATTGATGCACCAGTGTAACATTGCAAGCGGTGCAGACCCAGTGACGGTGTACTAATTGGGGAACGGAGGGAGAACAAGAGGTGTTAATGGGCCAGTAATGGTAACTGGCGAAAACAAAAATGAGACGGGCAGGAGGCTCAGGCAGCAAAGGCACAGATCAAAACACGATCTACGTGAAAAGTCGATTGCACCCGCGGAGGTGTTTCAAATAGTCGGCTATACAATAAACCTAAGTCATTTCAATTTCATAAGAGTCCAGCAACAAATTGAAGGGTAGTTGTAGTATGTCTTCTGTGAGAAAATGTAAGCCATAACGGCTTCTGTGAGATTTTCCCGTGCCTGATGTGTGGTCTTGGCATCTGTGACCTCGGTTCTTGGCAGCAAGCTTATCAATGTGCCTAGTATATGAAAACCCACAGTCATATATCAAACCCAAAACAAAGAGAGTTCGCTTTGAGCCACCAGTATTGTTGTTACTTCTTGCCTGTTTCTGACATTTGCCTGTGTTTTTTTTCTTCTTGAGCAAAGAATATGCCAATTGGTATTTTTTAAGTGATTCAATTAGCAGCTCTCAAACTTTGCCTTTTTAATGAAACATGCTCAATTGTTTCCTGGAGTAGAATCTACAGATTAAGCAGGCAGTAAACGAAACGCCAAGAAATCAAAGCCCGCAATCAAGAAAAAAAATCTAGTCAATATAAAAAATCCAAAACGACAGACTGTCAAAAACTCAACTATTTTTCAGTCACATTGATCAACCATTTGATACCTGATTACCTGCCTCAGGGCCTAAGTCTTATCGATCTTTAGCGCGCCCTTTTCTCTCACCCTAAATCACTCCTCCCAGGCCCGCGCTACCTCTGACTCTATTCTTTAAATCCTCAATCTACCAATCTTCTTCTTTCTCCACACTGGAAAGGGAATTTTGAGTCATACCTAGAATTTTCCTGAAAACACACCTCAGAACTTTCTCAAAATACCTGCTTCACAATGATGGGCACCTATGTGACTCTCGCAACTTGCAACCTCAACCAGTGGGCGCTTGATTTTGACGGAAATAGAGACAGAATCATTGAGAGTATCCGCCAGGCCAAGCGCCAGCATGCCCGGCTCCGAGTCGGGCCCGAGCTAGAGATTTGTGGCTACGGCTGCCTCGACCACTTTGCCGAGAACGACGTGTATCGCCAATCTTGGGAAGTCTATGCGGAAATCTTAGCACACTCAGAAACTCAGAACATCGTGTTGGATATCGGAATGCCCATCATCCACAAACTGGTGCGTTACAATTGCCGCGTGCTCAGCTACAACGGGAAGATTCTCTTCATCCGGCCGAAAATGGACTTGGCCAACGACGGCAACTACCGTGAAATGCGCCACTTTACCCCTTGGACACGCGCCAGGCACTACGAGGTGCACCAGTTGCCGAAACACATCCAGCAATTGACGGGCCAGACATCTGTTGTGATTGGAGACGTGGTCCTCGAGACGTTGGAAACGCGTGTAGGCGCCGAGACGTGTGAGGAGCTCTTTACGCCGCGTCCTCCACACATTGCCATGGCGTTAGACGGCGTAGAAATCGTAACCAACTCGCTGGGCTCCCACCACGAGCTTCGTAAACTCGATCTCCGCCTCAGTTTGATTGCCGAGGCGTCTAAGAAAGGGGGTGTTTACCTTTACGCCAACCAGAAGGGTTGTGACGGCGACCGGCTCTATTATGACGGATGTGCGTGCATCGTAGTGAACGGCGAGATTGTGGCACAGGGCTCCCAGTTCTCGCTTGCTGACGTCGAGGTCGTGGTGGCCACCGTCGATTTAGACGATGTGCGTGCGTACCGCAACATGAAGTCGGCGGCACTCCAGTCTGCGATGCAAGAAAAGGGGTATCATACCGTGTTTGCCGACGTCGAGTTGTGTCCTGAATCCAGTGTATTCGATAGCCGGGTGCGGCCCACAAAGCCGCTCGCTAGCGCCCGCTTCCACTCGCCCGAGGAGGAGATTGCGCTTGGGCCCGCGTGCTGGCTCTGGGACTACTTGCGGCGGTCAAAAACGGGTGGCTTTTTTCTTCCTTTGAGTGGCGGTATCGATTCGTGTGCCACCGCAGTGATTGTGCACCTGATGTGCCGGCTAGTGGTGGCGGCCATTTCAGCGGGAGACGCCACGGTGTTGGCAGATCTTCGTGGTCTAGTGAAGGACCTGGAATTCACCCCGACCTCGCCGGATCAGATCGCCAGCAGGTTGTTCTACACGTCATTTATGGGCACAAAGAACTCCTCTTCCGAGACGCGGCAACGCGCCAAAGAGCTAGCATCCAAAGTTGGCTCATACCACATTGACATGAACATGGACACCCTCGTGACTGCTGTCGTGAGCGTGTTCGAGGTGGCAACGGGCCACAAGCCGATTTTCAAGATCTTTGGCGGCTCACAGACAGAAAACTTGGCATTGCAGAACATCCAGGCCCGTCTTCGCATGGTGCTCAGCTACCTTTTCGCTCAGCTCTTACCCTGGACCCGGAAAAGGGAGGGAGGGTTGCTCGTTTTGGGCAGCGCCAACGTCGACGAGTGCTTGCGTGGGTATTTGACCAAGTACGACTGCTCAAGTGCCGACCTTAACCCGATTGGCGGTATTTCCAAGACCGATTTGAAGTCTTTCATTGCATGGGCGGAGAAGGAGTTTGAGTTGCCTATACTAAAGGAGTTTCTTGACGCAACACCTACCGCCGAGTTGGAACCTATAACTGAGAACTACGTGCAGTCAGATGAAGTCGACATGGGCATGACATATGAAGAGCTCTCAGTGTTCGGCCGCTTGCGCAAGGTCGACAAATGTGGCCCAGAGTCCATGTTTGTCAAATTGTACCACAAATGGTCTCAGGCTCCTTACAACTATACACCCGAGGTCATTGCGGAGAAGGTCAAGCGCTTCTGGTTCTTTTACGCTATTAACAGACACAAAATGACCACTATGACCCCGTCATACCACGCAGAGCAGTATTCTCCCGATGACAACCGCTTTGACTTGCGTCCGTTCTTGATCAACCCTAGATTCCCTCGTGCGAGCCGCAACATAGACGAGATTGTGGCCAAGATCAACGAGCAAGGGAACGAGAAGGGCCTCGAGAGTAAAACTCTCGGCGTGGATTAGTGGTATCCGTGGAGGTTGCTTAGCAAGGGTTTTATTTCGAGAGCATCTTCGCTGAGAATTGCCATTGAATTTGAACTAATATAGAAAGGTATAAATAGCTTGTGTGGAGCTTGTTCGCATGTTGCCATCTAGATTATATCGCCTGGCTGCACGATCATCACAAAATCAATCAACATGAGGTGTATCTAGGTGTGTATTCTGCTGGACTTCAATCCTAGTCATCTTTGTTCGCTTGCAAGACAAATTCTCACCGGGATTTACCTTCCAACAAATTCATGTTTTGTCAGCAGAACTATGGGAAATTGAAAAAAAAGTCTACTTCAACGCACAAATCATTGAGGAACAGAGCTCTCTATTAGCATGTGATCATCGACAACACAAAGTGGGGAATCATCGAAATAAAACCTACACGCAATTACCCCAGGATTGCTGTTGTCCAACTCACATTATTCACAAATCACAGATATTAACGGGTTAGAAATCGCATTGCATTGCCTTTTTTATCAAGATCAATTGCCCTCTCAATAGATGATCGTACCACTCGATGTCATGTCTTTGTCAGCCTTGAGCGCAAGATCACACCCTCACAATTGTGCCTTTAATACATTCTCACGAGTGTATTTTTCCACCCCACAAAGAGGCGATATGGCGCAGCCGGTTATCTCCTCCAGAACTATTGAGACGTCGCATAAATTCCGCAAGACTCGTGGCCACTTGTTGCGGAATATCCTCATGGAGAAAATGGCCTGCGTTTGTTGAGTTATTGAACACGATGAGCTGAAACTTACCCTGCATTTGGCCGATGGTAAGTGCCTTATCCAAACTTTCATTGCTCAGAAGCACAAGCAACTTCGCAAGGTTGTGGTTTTTGAAAGAGCACGTCAAGAACTTATTGGAAAGATCGCTGAACCACGTATTCCAAGATTTAGACATGTCCTGTAGACTAGCTCTCCACTCAAGCCCGCCTTCTTTTAGTGGTTTCAAAAGTTCTGGAACACTTACACGTGCAGATTCCTCGTTTCGAAGAAGCCGTGATTGGAGATGCCATTGAACAGCTTGTGCATATGAGGCAAACACTCGAGGTCGTTTGTTAAGGAAAACAGACATCAGAGTCAATGACTGTACCGCGGTTTCCTCCACAATATCGACAAGGACAAGCCCTTTTATGTCGTAATCAAGCTCTGGATTCGACTCAATGAAGTCAGTGAGAACGGCTCCACCCAACGAATGGCCAACGAGACAAATGGGGTTTTCCGGGTGCTGACGGTTCATGAACTCCCGAATAACAAACTCGAAGTCCGCGAAAAATGCCAGCAATGTGTAATTCCCATCAGCTGGCGGAGTCTGCCCGTGTCCTCTGGCATTGAAAGCGAAGATTCCAGGAATGTCCTCAGAGGTGGCGGATTTACGTAGCTGCTTGGCCAAACACCAAAACGACATTGCCAGAGAGCCAGCTCCATGGTGGCAGATGAAAAGAGGGGCACTCGGAGAATTTGCAGGCGCGTAGAAGGTTTCAAAACTGAGTCCAGAGGGGGTATCTATGTATGTCTCCTGGATGGAAAATATGGCGGTTATTTCGGCACTACTTGCCGAATTTTTGGGAGTCTCAGATTGTATTGCGTTTGATTCGATTTGAGGTGTCAGTATGGGGTCTCTCAAAGTACCTGTGTTTGGGCAAGAAAGTATATCAAACTTCTCTATCGGAGGGTCTGGAGACTCGGAATCCGAGTTTTCAACAACGGGATCTAGGCCGAGATTGTGGGCCCGTCGGAGCATCGCTTGTTTTTGGAATCCGCTCATGAAATAAAGCGATTGTAATTTGAATGTTTGATGAATTCAACCTTGTTACGAGGCAGATTCGAACGAAAATCGAGGCCCGATTTCTATAGGTTCACTGATTATCTGAGGTTAAGATCAGGATATGTGATGAGTATGTCTCCTTTGTTCGCGGTGGATATATTAGATCTGATTGTTTGGTGGTTATTGATCTAAAAGCAAGAGCTAGAAAGGGTGTATTTGATATGTCAGTTGAAGTGTGGTTACTATAGATTTTGTCATTCAAAGAGTTCTGGATTAGAGACACGGTCTGGACTCTGGGGTCTGCAACACGTGACAGCTCAACTTCATGCAGGTTACCATCGTCGATGTCTTGCTTATATTTTATACAAAACGATCTGGAAATTAATAAAGAGTTGAGCCTTTACTGTGAAAAAAAGTCTCATCTATGAACTTGACGTGATACTTTTTCATAACTTTCCGTTTTAAATCATAATAGCTTGGCTCTGGTTTATTATCTTGCATACAGTACACTCACGTGAATCATCAGATGCCTTCACCTGATCTGGATCACCTTATTTACTCCACACTTTACAACCATACTTCCGCATGACCTTGGCAAAGAAAACAGTGGATCTCACTGTCCACTTCAAAAACATGGCGCTCGCAGCATTTGTGGCGTTTCGAGCTTTGCAAAATGGCGAAACTCCCGTTGCATGCATCTTTGTCCACGAGGCCTCACAAAGGATACTTAGCTATGGCTGCAACGACACTAACCGGTCGCTAAATGGGACGAGACACGCTGAGTTTCTAGGTATAGACGAGATCTTGGCCCAGAACGATCTTTTGGGCGCTTCCCGCGACAAAATCGCCACTTTCTTTGCTCAAGTCTCGCTCTATGTGACAATCGAACCTTGTGTCATGTGTGCACTGGCTCTACAGCACGTTGGGATCGGGAAAGTCTATTTTGGCGCGGCAAACGACCGCTTTGGAGGAAACGGAACGGTTCTCCGGGCACATGGCGACTCTTATCTCAGTATAGGTGGGATACTACGCCCTGAGGCCATTAGCCTACTACGTAACTTCTACGTCCAAGAGAACGAGACCGCCCCAGTGCCCAAGATCAAAAAGAATAAAGACATCGAAGATAAAGAGTATCCCGAGAATTTAAATTTTGCAGCATACTTGTCAAAAGACGTTTTTACAGAAGAGTTAGGACTTGAACGTGTGTGTACTTTTTTCGATGTCTCAAATCTACAGCTTGAGCTCACCCCAGTTTTGGGAGAGGGTTATGAGATAGATCAGCTTTTGAGTGTAAATGATGTCCAAAGAATTCCAAAATATCAAAGTCTTTACCCAGGAAAAAATCAAGAATGGAAAAGTGGCTTGGACTCCAAGTTGGATGAAGACATCAGGAATGATATCGCTACTATGGAGACACTATTCCCTAGAATTTCCAAATCGGGGTCAATCAGAATGGATCATGATTTGGATGTGAAAAAGCGCAAGCTTGAAGCTTCAGAGGGGCAGGAATGAGCACTTTGTGACGAAGTCATCAATTGTCTATAAGGACACAGCAATTCACTTATTCTTTCCTTGGATATCTTACTGAAATGAATTTCACTTAGTGCTGTATTGCTAATTTTAGAAAATTTGCATCAATGGTTTGATTCTTCACCAGTCACAGGATAAAAAAGGTGCTGGAAGCAGAGGTAAGTGAGGGCGTGATAGAATCGTCTATCTCATGTGAAATGAAATCTTTCCCACTTGTGTTTATTTCTTTTTCTTTATTCGGACACTGGCCAAATCATTATTCTCCGAGGTTTCTTCAACTGAAAAGAACTGAGGTATATTTGGAACAACGCTACCAAGTCATATCTATATGGCTGAAATCTTGCAATCTCTAAAGAAACCACTTTTACAGGAAATTGTGTGACAACATCCCCGACATGCTAACAACCTGTCAAAATGCCTTTTACAATAGACAGAAAGAAAAGGGATTGAGGCACCTCAACAATATTATGCCAAGAAAATGCCGGAGCAGAGGCGACCACTGATTGCCTTTATATATCAGGATTTAGATCTGCGGCACGTATGCATATTATTAGGAAGCTTTCTGTTATGTTGCTGGCGTGAGACTGCACAATGTAAGATTGGCCCTCGAGCCTTTAAAAGAATTTTCAGACAAGCGGAAGAGTTCTGTAGTTCCATGATGGTTGATTGTATAAGTTCTAGTCAACCGCACGTATACTATACATAAAACTATATAATTATTATTAGTCTTCGACGACCGTCTTTTAAAAATGCGACTCTCACAACGCGAATTGTAAGCGCATGCTCAGGCACGTGACCGGGGAGATGCCAGCGAGGGAAAGTCACGTGATATACGCCCGTTAGAGCACGCAAACATGAGCAAAAAAAAAAAGCACTGAGCGAAGAGGAAGGTGAGGAGGATAACTAGTTGCCTTCTTTCAGGATTCGGTGACCCCTATAAGCTAAATACGCAGCAGTTAATGTTTGAAATATAAAGGTTAAATAGAATAGATGTTGCGTATCATCACGAATGCTTTGCAAAACAAAAATGTTGCTTTAAGACGCTCCTCTTTGGCATTCCAGATATCACAATGGTTAATTTTTTGAAATAAAATGCTGTGCTTCTGTTTTTATCTTACATAATCTGAAAGCGCATCTTGAAGTTTGCCTGATAAAAATAGCCATGGCAGCACATGGCCCTGTGTGATGTTTGGCGACTTTGTGAGGTGAAGGTGTGCAGGGCTCGGACGTGAGATTTTTCGGATCTTTTTTCGGATCTTTTTTCGGATCTTTTTTCGGATCTTTTTCCACGTCCACAAGATGACAAGACAAGAAATCTGAAAGAAATAGTGGTTTCGATTCTCTAGATTCTATTTTAGTATTCTAACAACATATATACACCCCTCAGAGTGGTCAGCTCGCATTGTGCTGTCGCATTGTACTGATTTCTTCTTAAAGGGGGCTTGAGTATCATGAGCCCAGATAAGCCCCGCGGGGCGCATTGAAAGCCACGCCAAGAAAAACTGCAATGCATTGGTGAGGAGGTTTCATATGCAAATCTATGGATGTACAGGAAGCAAACATGAGCAAATTCTATAAGGACTCTTCATCAGGGGATACAAACAGTCCTCACATTGCCACCACCCCTCTTGACAATCAAAAAAAAAAACATTCGAATCAAATAAATGCACTTCGTTGCTTCTGCGGAATTATTGAATCACATAAAATCCATTCTTTTTGGCAGTATTGCGATTTTTGATCCTGCATTGCGATCATGAGGCATATTTGCCAATATCCACGAGATCTACGCCCGGCAATTTTGGGGCTCGTGGAAGCTTACAGACGCATTACTGTCGATAGGATTCTCACCCACGCGATATGTTTGATCAAAAAATTTCTTGCAACCGGCTATGACCCCATACAGAAGCTGGCATTATCACCAGAACCCATTAGAGAACCGAAAATCTTGAACACCTTGAAATTCATTATCGCTGGTTTTGATTGCTGCACTGCTAATCCTCCCGCCTTCTGTTATCATTCACAATTGATATGGCGTTGAACAAAAGCTCTTTCACTTTCTCATTGCTTGTGGTCAGTGCAATGTCAGTAACAACGGTAGTAGGCAACAGCCTGAAGGAAAATAAGAAGTCAGCAAAGTCTTCCAGTTGCAAGGAGTTGATTGCTTCGGGATAACCCTTTTTCAGGAAGACTGCCTCCAAATAGAATAATTCTCCCGTCTCGATGTTTATACCATTTATTGCCAAATTTTTGATTGCTTCTAAGGTGTTGGCGTTATCAGCACTGTAAATCTCAATCCATTGATCAATGTAATCAAATTTTCGAACGATCTGGCCCATACCAATGAGTGGCATTGAGACATGTCCAGATTTCGTGCCCTCAATAGTATGATTATTCAATAAACTATCAACGCTTAAGCCCGCATTGGCAAGACCGAATAACAGTCTGAAGTTCACCATATTCTAAGTTGATAGGTTCAAGATGGAAAGAGAAAACCCCAATCGTGAGGGCGAAGCCTAAAGTATCTATAGTCAAGAGTTCGAATCACGTGCTAGTATCTCAATCATCAAAGACGTCATACAATCTTCGAGGGGCGAATATAGCCGAATGATGTCGTTCCCTCGGGTAAAAACACCCTCTCGATCTCGTCCTGCATGTGTGAGACACAAAATTCATTCTATGAACTCGCGCTTAACCATCGGAAAAAAAGCCCTTGTTGCACGCAAAATCCTCACCCCTCGCAGCAGTGGCCTAAAAATTCCTAAAATGCAGCATGGGGAGGTAATGTCATTTGCATGGCTTTTTTAGATGAAGCAAGCCCATAGTTCTTCGAGTTACACTCGAGATGACTCCAATTGCGTTTGAACTAAATATCGAAGGCATCAAAACTGAGATGAACGCACATTTGAACGCATATTTGAGCGCATATTTGAACGCCCTATGGGCATTTCAAGCGGATTGCGCGCGACCACTCACCGACTGTGCCTGAATCGCGTTTTCTTCGCAAGTAGCCATCACCAGAGATGAATTGATACTGACCCAAGTATTTCTCTAATCGGAATCCTGTGAGTTATCCTCATTTGAATCAGCAAATGTGCAGGAACCACTCTTGTGGTGCTTACTGCTTAGTACGTCATGCCTGCTCACAAGCGCTGTGAATGTTGTGTGCAATATCGCGCGATGCATCTTGCTCAAGGCGCGAATGGCGACATTATGTAGAAAGGGAATAAGGCGTACCTTTAAGCAAATGAACTTTTGACTAATATTAGTAACTCTCTTTGACTTCGTGGCGGTGTTCTCCAAAAAAAATACATTTTTTTTCTGACAACACATGTCTCACGAGCACTCACGATCTCCTAACTCAATTACAGCAGAGAGTGTGAATGGGACCTTTACAGACTAGATCTGCACTTCACAGCCTGTAAGAATATTGATCCGAACAATAAATAGATCTTATGTGTGTGCTATTATGGTAGTCATCTAGCAATATGGTCAGCTCAAAAATCTGACTCTCGTCAATGAATTGGACCTTTATCATAATATGTGAAACTTATAGAGTGTTTAATTTCCCGTGACATGTAAATATGGACAGCTCAAGTAAGCACATCTCCTCCCTTATTTCTTTTGATGATTTTTTTCTTCTTAGCCAAATAAGACATAATCTAGAAGACTGCAGTGGATTACGCGGTGGCCGCTCCTCCCCATCATTTGAACATCCATCAGCGAAATAATAGGCGCGAAAGACATACCTTCTAAACCTCAAATGTCAGATATCAAGGGCCCACTCCAAACTGAATTTATTTTTTTGCAAGACATCTGCTCTTCCCGAGACAAGCTGATAATCTCGCCGCCATCGTCCGAAGATGCACAGTAGTATTTGCCACCACAACCTTTGCCGTGGTCTTTGGCGAAGTTGGATTTTATCACTGTCAGGCCTTTTGTATTTAGCAGCTTGAGAGACGTAGGAATAATCGCCAGCTGTATGGTCACCGGGCTATTATAACTCTTTCGTAAACTGGAAATCGAATTGTTGTACAATTGTCGCAAATGAGGGTACCTGAAGAAATCATAGAACCACGTCTTCTTTTTGCACACACTTAGTGCTCCGTTGGTCCATAGAAGTTTTTTGTCTGAGCTGAAGTGTCCGATCTGGGTCAGGCAAAGAGTAGTGTTGGAGTTCATAACCCCGACTGCCGCAGCAGCATTCTCGTTGAAATGGTAGTCTGAATTGCCACTTATCAATTGGCCGAGCCAGTAGAGATCCTTATCTCCATATAATACCCTACCAGACCGAAACCAATACTGAAGTGCTAATGATATGAATATGCCCAGAAGATGAGAGCTACGGCGGAGGACCACCACTCCGCTCTCCATGACATGCTTGGACCTGAAATTGAAAAAGTTATTGTCTAGCTTTCGGTCGTCAATACTCAATTCAAATAGCTCATCATCCTTCGGTATCATTTTTGAGAAGAAGTCGACTTGGTCTTGCGAGAGAGTCTCGGAGAGTTCCCTGTCCTTAAAAAAAAACGCCCCGGTTTTCACGTACCCCTCAAAGCCGAAAAATGTATCTGGCTTGACGAAAGGAACAACATCTGCATCCATGAGAATAATCTCTTCGAAAGTACTGAAAAGTACTGCAAACCACTTGTTATTGTAGCCTTTGAAGACCGAGCTGTATCCACTCTTGAGTGTCGGAGATACATTTATGAACTCAACAGCTTGTTTCGATTTAGCGGCGAGCTTAAGCCTCTGGATAGATCCTAGGGATAATTCCCCCTTGTGCACAAATTGGATAGGAAGGTTGTTGCCAATTTGGTGTAGTACTTGGATCAAGCGGCAAGCATATTCAGTATTGTGGTCGCCCAAACTGATGACAATACCTCGGCCTTTGGCTTTATTTAAATATCGTGACCAGAAATACCCTTTGCTTCTCGTGAAAGAAGACCAATCGTAGTTTGCAATAGTGGGGACTTCTTCCGAAAACATCGGAAGGAGCTCTGTGCCTAAGGTAGAGTATTTTTGGGTAATGTTTACCTGAAGATCTAATTGGCACTTCAAAAATACTCGAAGATGATCGATATGGTTTGAAATCTGCTTGTTTGTCAAATATCGAGATTTCGAAGGGTTCGAACTGGACAGATCCTTCAAGACATCGAAGTACGCGTGGCACTTCTGATTTGGTGAGGAAGTGGGCCCCACTTTAGACACAGCAGTGTGTGCAATTTGCTCAAACAGCATGTTTTGGAACGAGTTATTGGGCCAGTAGAAGTACGATGAGCAGATAAGACATGCCATGGCTAGGAGTGTGATCCGGACCCTCGATCTCATCTTCGATTTCAAATCCGCCTATTTTACGCCTATATTACGTGCTCGAGTACCAATCTTCAAGCAGTCACAGTCGAAAATGAAATTATGCTTCGGATATGCAAGAGAGTCGGTAACGTGGAAATATGAAGAACGTAAGGATTGCTTACCTATCGCAATGAATTCTAAAAGAGCCGCAAGAAAAAGTTGTTGAGGCCCCTACAATATGGTACCATACACGAAACGGAGCAGAGGCGACTATTGATTGACCAACAATACGTTGGAAAGTCAAGAACAATGGGAATTAAAATCCACGTGGAACACCTGCACCCATATTGACTGTAGATCATTAGTGAAGGAGACTCAGCCGAGCTTGGGAGCATTCGCTCTTACGACGAGTGAAAGAAGAATTTTCGTAGGATAATGCTCCGCGTATTTGCCAGTTCACCAGTGACATTATAATAGCACACCAGGAACTAGATCTACGGTAATTATGTAAATTCGTCTTTTACCCTCTTTATGACTGTCACATCGCGAATGATTTACAAAGTGAAAACTTTGCTTACAACACGCAGCTTCCTAGCGCTTGAGAACACACGGTGATAGATTTTCTCAGCAGAAATACTATGATCTTGTAATTTTAGCCTAAACTGGCCCCGTCACCCGCTTTTATCATCTTACATAATTTGAAGGTTGCATCACCAAAAAGGGCCTACTGGCAGTGTTGCCATGCTCGTGTCTTAATTGTCATCGTGACGCATATATTTCATCACACACAAGATCTACGTCTTGCACCTTTCTTTGGCGCAAGATTATGTGAAACTGAATATGCCGTTCCAAATTTTGCGCCAAACACTTCACTTTTTACTGAAGTCTGTTTGCTTATGTGTCAAAAGAAAGCTTATTCAAATTAAAACTAACAATCCGATGTAAAGACTACTTGCAACCGGCTGTAGACCCCAAGCAGAAGTTGACGTTCCTACCGGGACCCATCAGGGTATCATAAATCTTGCAGCTTCTTCCTTGGGAAATGCAATGATCTCTGCAAAAGTTGATCTTTCCATTCACTGCGTCATCGTTGTAACAAACGTATCTGCTCCAACTATCACAACACCTACCAGAGCAAAAACTACCCGAGATACATCCCCGTCCACCGATCAAATCTTGAACACCATGACAATCATCATTGCCAGTGAGATTTTGATTGTTGCACTTCAATCTCTCACGCTTCTTGTTATCATTCACAATCGACGCGGCGTTTGAAAAGAGCTCTCTCACTTGCTCATTGCTTGTGGTCAGTGCAATGTCAGTAACATCCGTACTGCTCAACAGTTTATAAGAGGACAAGTAGTCAGCAAAGTCTCCCAGTTGCAAAGAATTGATTGCTTCAGGATATCCATTTTGCAAGAAGACCGCCTCCAAATACAACCTTTCTCCTGTCTCAAGGTTTATACCATTTATTGTCAAGTTTTTGATTGCTTCTAAGGTGTTGGCGTTGTCAGCACTGTAAATCTCAATCAGTTGATCAGTGCCATCCCTCTTTCCAATTCTTTGACCCAAATTAATGAGAGGGGTCGAGACTTGTCCAGATTTAGTGCCTGCAATAGTATGATTATTCAATAAACTATCAATGCTTAAGCCCGCATCGGCAAGACCGAATAATAACTTGTGGCTCACCATATTTTAGGTTATTAGGCTTGAGATGAATGCTATTACTTGTCTGGTATTTCTGCAACGGTAAGAAAGGCTGCTCGTCACGAATACTTTTTAATAAACTGGACTAAATAAACGCTGGTCTGTAACTTAATACGTGCGAAATAACTCTCGCTATATAAGTACAACTGGCTAGACGCTACGTGCCTACGCTTTTGAACAAGGAGACGGAGCTGGGTTTAACAATAGCGTTTAAGTGGGACAAGGCTGAGTCTCACAATGGTATCAAAGGAGGGAATTCGAGTCCAACAATGAGACTTCGGACGCGATAGCTTTAGCTCGGCGAAGACCGAGGGATTAGCGAGGCCAGCACAAAATAAGGGAGCTTGACCCGGAAGCCCATCTAGGGCTTTATAAGTGACACTGTAATAAAGAGAAATCTCTGGTGTTAGAGAAGAGGCACATTGTATTAATCATGAAGAGATCAAATCACGTGCGACTCTTTCAACCATCAAACACTCCAAGCCACTTCTCAAAAGCGGATACGGCAGGGATACAAGCAGTACTGTTGTGAAAGCTTGTTTTCTTATACAACCAAGAAATTCTGCAACTCTAATATACCTTAGGAAATTTCAGCTCAAGAGCTTCACTGTCTGAGATGGGCCTGATCCGAATGAAGAAACTCAAATCAATTCACTAACAATCACCAAATATCTCCTTCAAAACGAGTCTATTCAGCCGAAGAACGCGCAAAAAGCAAACCCTCTGAAAGACAAAACGATAATAAAACTTTGAACCCTGATATGCTCCGCTCATATCAATCCGGTCTGTGCCGCATCGGCAATTGAAGAATAACAATAATAATAGAGTTATCTGTATAAATATACGGAGGAGTTGACCAGAACTTATATAATCAACCCCCGAGGAGCAAGAGGAAGTTCTCGCTCCTATGAGGAAACATTTCAGTACTCGACGAGCCCATCTTACAATGTGCAGTCCCAGGTCAGTCACATGTCAGATATCTGACAAAGAAGGTTCGCATCAGTGTTGCACAAATCCTCGTAACCCGAAACGAAAACTCGAAATCGCATCGTATTTGATTACGAAGGCATCGTAATCGTAACCGAGACCGAAAAAAACAATCGAGCCTCTCGTTTTCGAGCTCGAAACCGAAAAAAATAATTTAGTATTTTGGGCTTTAAGCAGGCAAAATATGGCTTTATACAAAGAAATTTGTCTTTAAATAGGTCTTGAACTGAATACGAAGCACTAAACCATCAATTTCGGTTTTAAGGTCTTCAATAACCGCTAATAAACTCAAAACAAAAAATGTCGTGCAGCTGTTCAAAACCCTCAAGAGATCAAAAATTGATTTTTTTCTTCGGTTTTGGGCTCATCCACAAGAATTTTTTACCTAAGGGTCGGCCCGACGCGCAAATCATCGTTTCGGGTTACGACGATTTGTGCAACACTGGTTCGCATAAACCCTCGCCACCCGGAAACTCCGCGACTTCTTGAGATTTATTGTGAGGGAATTTTTTTTTTTTTTTATTTGTTCTGAGTGAAAATCGTGCGTTGGTACAGCCACTCAATCGCTTGTTTTGATCGCGGGTCAAAGACGCGTGCTTTGAATCGCGCGTGATTTGTTCAGTTTTTCGCGCGAGCCTGTCGTTCGACAGTTTTTTTTTAGAGAAACATCATATTAAAGGACGCCGCAGATCAGTGTGCAGAAAGTACATTTGATTGTAATAAACTGACACCGCGTTGAACTTACAGACCTGTGCATATCTGTCATTTTAAGACTCCAACTGGAAGCTAAGCAGATGAAATTGTGCCGAACGATCAACAGCAAATTCCTCAGCAGTCTCTGGTTATGGATTGATTTGGCCCCCTCCTCCAGGCGCCATATCTTCGGTATAAAACCTAGGATGTCAAAGAAAAAGGAACACTTCGCTTATATTTCAGCACATATTCCAGGTTGATATTTGTTCTCTTTTACTATACGAAATTTTTTAATAACGACTTTTCTTCCATTCGAAATATAGATTAGTCAGTTAAATGATCAGTCATGCGTCACTTTCGAAAAGAAGAGTACATTACAATGGATAAATAACAAGGGTGAAGTGAGAAGTCCACACTCATGGTCGTGTACATCTCATATAAGTTTTTAATCGCGTTGCATCCAAAAAGGGGAATTGTGTTACACGATGAGTGGCGCGCGTCAACAGTTGAATGTTAAGGCTAGAAAGATCGTGACAATTTCACAGAGAGGCTTACTTGTCAGAGCACATTTGTTATAGAGCGATCCAAAGTCAACGGCCGTAAGCTCTAATGGCTCTATTATGACAAGCCTTTATGACAGAATTTTCTCACACCGAGGATGACTTCCTCAAATTTATAAATTTATTCCTGGTATTGATACTGCAAGTCATCAACTCAACAGAAAGACAACAAAAGAAAGCAATGGAGAACAAAGAAAAAGACGAAATGCAGAGCGTGAAAAGCCAGGGCCGCCTTCCGTAAGCTCAATCGACCCGTCTTAAAACCAATTCTATGGCACTTTAGTTAGGACCACTATTGCTTTTCTTCACTCACTCGTAACTTGAACACTTGAAAACTCCTCAAATCCAGCCATGACGATTCTAAATTTCATGTAACTTTTTATTTTTTCTTGCAATCTCCGCGATCGGCCAACAGTTTTTTGTGTACAGGCTGAAAGATATGGTTGCGGTGAAGTCACAGCTTGAGCAGTGGTTCTGTGCAATCGGCCAAACGAAATCAAAACAAACGGTCTGCACTCACTACTTCGGGCGCCGGCACCTGTCGGGACGATTTTTGTGGTAAGAACATAAAATTCCGGGTTCGAAAAAAAAAGACGGAGGATGAAGAGTATCAATGAGGTCAAATCCAGCTTCTTGGTGGCTCAGCTATTTTTGTGAAACCAATTTTTTTTTTTTGAGGTCAAGCCAACCGTAAAACATTCAACTTTTTCGCCAAACTCGTGCGATTAAGTGTCGGTGCATTTCGCGACTGAGACATCTCAATTGAGACGTTGGATTCTGCAGATAACGATCATCTGCGGTTTATACACCGTAGACCTGCATCCGAAGGGCCAAAACGCGCGCGGGTATCCGAATACAGAGCATCGCGCATATGCTTAGAGATGTATTTGCGGTGGTTGGCGACGAGTATAAAACCAATACGACGGCCGTATTTTTACGACCGTACTTCTAGCCCCTATCAATACGCTCCACTCACAAAGCCTGCCGATCGCCAACACACTGTCCGCTTTTCAGGACTAGCCATTCCTTCAACCCCTTTCCGACCCCTTTACACTCATTTGTTATGAAGTTTGCAGCCACTGCGCTTCTTGTGTCGGCATTGGCAGCTGCTTTACCAATCAACTCCACGGAACCTATCTACACCGTTACTGTTCTGACCACAAACACCTACTATACCACTGTATGGGCCAACTGCACTCAAACTGTACCTTTTGAGCTGATCTCGGCCAACTCACTGAGCTTCACGTGGGGCTGGCCAAGTGCTTTGACGTCCACTTCTCTTTTGCCTATTTCAACCAGCCTGGTGTGGCCTGAGTCAACTAGCTCGGCCTTGCCTTCTTCAACAGAATATTCTCTTGAGTCTGCTGAAGCTACCACCACCAAAACCACCACCATGTACATCACCTCGAGTGTACCATTACCCACGCTCACTTCTGCCACCCAGTCCTCCTCTTCGAGTGAGCTGACCGTGACAAAAACCATCTCCACGACTGCCGCCAGTGCTGCCTCCGGGACCATTTATGCAGGTGACGGCACGTGGTACTACACTGGCTTGGGTGCCTGTGGGAAAGTGAACACTGACTCAGACTATATCGTAGCTATTGGCCACGGGCTATTTGACGCTTACACACCCGGCACAAATCCGAATGTCAACACTTTATGTGACCGCAAGATCCGTGTGTGGTACCAGGATAAGTCGGTGGTAGTGACTGCCGTCGACAGATGCGAGGGATGCAAGCCATACGACTTGGACTTTTCGCCTGCCGCGTTTTCCCAGCTTGCAGACCAACTGAAGGGACGAATTCAGATCACGTGGGAGTGGATCTAGGCCAATGGCTCTAGAGATCTCTTTCCAGGATCTATGAAGTGGCCCAATGTTCAAACATTTCCAGAACCAGCGTAGCGATTACCTTCTCTTTATTTCTTGCTCCTCCAACGAGTGAGCGCCATGTGTTAGAACAACTTTAAATTACCTAGGGATTTTATAGACGCCGTGAACTTTTATTTCACTAATTTAGTTCTCTTTTTTAGAATATAGGTCGTAGGAAACTTTATTGAATGTAGGTGCCAGCGCAGGGTGCGTTTTTTGTTTGCTTTCATACTACGGAACTTTTCTCTATGGTCAGTATCTTGTTTTCCTGCTGCTCAAAACTGATCTGGATGTGAGGCTATTGGCTCAAGAAAAATGAGAAACACTAGTCAATGAGTGATGCTTAGCTTCGAAGAGGGTTTTTTCACAGGCGGCAATAAGAGACCTACAGTTCCAAGTTGAATTGTAATGAAGTTTTTGATAATTTTAGTCCATACAGAACTAAAGAAGCACTTTGTCCAAAAGCTGAAGAAAGCTTTTTTATAAAAGCCTCAGGCAGAAGGTAATGAGAAGTACTATTTTCGCCATCTCTCGAAAAAGAAGGGGAAGGCAAGGTTTAGAATCTTTACTTCTTGGTCCTGAAACCAACTTTTTGTGTCGTAGGCACCTGAGAACACAAAAGCTTTTCAATGCAAAATTTCTTAGGCGATTTCCAATTTGCTCAAAACATTCCTGACTATCACCTGATTTCTTGGTCCGCGCAGTTTATGAGACGCTAATGATCCAATAACCTTTGAACACATCTTCTCGTGGCCTAATGATAGCCAGCACGAGCAAGATAACACTTTTTTTGGAAAGGTGGGGAAATACCCAAGACGGCCAAAACTTTGCCAAGTCCGGGTGGCCAAGATGGTAAATTGCTCAACTCGTAAGCCGAACAATCAAGAAAAAAAAAAAATATGAAATTTTTCAAGTGTGCTTTTCTATTATATGATGACAATGTAATCCGAGACTTTTCGATTCCTTCATCTCCCCGAGATTGTTCTATCACTTTAGCGAATCCTCTTTGATCTTTGTCTGATATCAATGACCATGAAGTTTGCAGCCATAGTTCTCTTTGTTGTGCTTGCAGCCACTTCGCCTGTCGTCCGATTTGAGACGAAACTAGCTCATTATTACACTACTGTGGCTTATTATACTACGGTGGCTGTTTTTGTCACTGATCCAGTTCCTACTCTGGCTGTTCCTGAAATTACAAGCGATGAAAACGAGGCATCTGATGAGTTCTTCCTTGCTTCAAATGACGATTTACCTTTCGAGCACCAGACTGATTTTGAAATGACGTTAGTGGGAACTAAAAGTTATGCGGATCCAATGACGACTACAGCTTCGAAATCTGAGACCTTCTTGGAAACTGATCTAGTCAGTGGATTGGAGTCTACCACAAAAAGTGAGATGAATTCAGAAAATGAGCAGGTATTAGAGACTACGGAATTTTTGCCTGGCGATACTTTTACCACCACTTCTCCGAGCACGAAAGAGGGCCCTGAATTAGATACCGAAGAAACCATTATTGAAGAAGTGACCGAATTCATTACTGAGGCCATCACTGAAACAATCACTGAGTATTCTGCGGTCACTAGTGCAGCATTGGTAGAATTAACTGACGAGTCTTCGAAGCTGAAAACTGAAATTGAATCTGAATTTCCCACTTTGGCTGATAGTCCTGATCTGACACATTCCACCACTACGGAAATGACTTCGGTTCCTGAGAATTCTGAACCTATCTTAAAGTCTGCAATCGGTGACCCAGTGGAGCCTGGATTGTCTTTTACTCCAGCCGCGAGTCTGACATCTGAGACGGAATCCGACATGATCTCAGAAAGTGGTCTGACTGAGCTTCTCACAGAATCCTTGGTTCCGAGTCTTAGCTCTGAAACAACTTTTGATGTCTCAAGCGATGCAACTAAAACTGAGCCGGTGGACTCAACCACTTCTCAAAGTATGCAAGTCGATAGTAGCGTGGGACTGACTGAAATGCCTACAATGACTACTAAAGAGAACACTAAGCTCATCACCGAGCTGTCGATTGAAACTTTAGCCCCTCTGGAGACCGATTTCGTTCCTGACTTTGCCACTGACTTGGATGAGGGCCAATTTATCGAGCCAATCTTCACCACTGAGTTTGTACCTGAGTCTACTTCTGAGCCTATTGGCATATTATCAACTGAACCTGAGTTGATCTTCACTTCAATGTCTGAAGAGCCATCCGAATACTCTGAGGAGAATGCATTCAGTGAGGCACCTGCCCCTACTGTGAGTTCTGACCTCTTCTTTAAAACTGAAATAGAGCCAACCTCTGAGCTGCCAACGATGACTTCATTTGAAGATGTACACATCGATGTGCTGAGTTCAAATACCGAGATTATGACGACCG
This sequence comes from Metschnikowia kofuensis (nom. inval.), assembly GCA_030564885.1. Classification (NCBI taxonomy): domain Eukaryota; kingdom Fungi; phylum Ascomycota; class Pichiomycetes; order Serinales; family Metschnikowiaceae; genus Metschnikowia; species Metschnikowia kofuensis (nom. inval.). The sequence goes on from JAJLZY010000049.1 coordinate 57,572, forward strand.
AAACTTATGACAGTACTTCAACTGCTGCTTCTGCATCTGAGACGATCGAGGATAAATTGTTGGAAAGCTCATTTGTCGAGTCTGTCGAGACGTCTTCTCTGACCACATCTGAAGTGTTGGGAATTTCAGATCTCACCTTTTTACCGGAAACTTCCAGTTTCTCGGATGAAAAGATCTCAGATACAATTTATGAGACATTGGAAACGTCTTTCGCAAGTGTTACAGAGACTGGCATTGAGGACAACAGTTCTGAATTCACGACAATGACAACTGCCACCTCAGGGGATTTTGCATCTCTTGAACCTGAAAGCGTGAGTTATCCGACCGATGAACCCAATGAAATCACCAGTGACTCTATCATTCATGAGACATCAGCGACTCTGGTGACTTCTACCACTGATCAGGATTCTAGTACCGCTGAATCTTTGCAAATAACTGACTCTTTAACTGTTGTGCCTTTCACTGACGTGCCTTCAGTTGCCGATGCTTTGAGTACAGCAGAGTCAATTGTTGACGTAGAGCCTTTGACTACTGGAGAGTTTACTGAGGCGATATCTTCTGATCTTGAGCCAAGTACCATCTCAATTGAAGAGGAGCCAGGCTTGACTTTCGATTCTCAAGGCTCAACGACTTCCACTTTCGAGACCTTTGAAACCACGCTGGCTGAACCTGACTTGACATCTTACACTAATTCTATGGTCACTGAATCTGAGCTTGGGTTTGATACAGAAACCACATCCAGCGCACCTGTGGTTTCTGAGCCTTCAGAGTCTACAATACCAGTATCAGAATCATCAACTGGTCTTTCCCATACTCTGAAAACTTTTTCAGATATAAGCTTGATTATTGAGACAAAAGGCACGGATTCTGAGTTCAAATCAAGTACTACCTTTCCATCTACTGAGATAACAGTCATGTCGCAAACCGCAGACACGGACACTGAAGTTGTTTTAACTACCTCAGCTTTGGCCTCGGGAACAGAACTGTCTTTCGATTCAAGCAAAGAAGAATCATCAGAGTTGCCAGAGACAACAGTGACTCTCTTCTCGACCACACCTTGCACAAAGGGGAAAATTACCGATGACTTCGATTTGATTTCTAATACTTTTTCGCTTTCAGAAGAGACCACTGATGCTGCTTTGATCGATTCAATCACTGAGACTGTTTTGCCTCTGACTGAGCCTAGTTCCTTTAAGAGATTGAATTCTGATGCAGTATCCGCCACTATTTCGGATTTGGACACTGTTTCAGTTTCTGAAATGGTGTCTGAAATGGTGTCTGCTTCGTCTAAGATCGATACCATCTCAGTGAATGAAACTTCACCCACCGAACTCTTGGAACTTGGGCAGGATGAAGGGACATCGAGTCTCGAATCCCCTCCAAGTAGCTTCACTACAGTCTATTATGGGAAAGTGACGGAATCTGAGCCCATATCAGAGCTGAAGAGCTCATTGCTTAGCACTTCAAGTGCAACTGAAACTGGCACTACTGCCTTTTCGACGGTTACCAACAAAGATCTGGACTCATACATTACCTCTATTGCAGTTGCCTTTCAATCTCTGATTTTGGCAGAGTCTGTCTCACTCGAAGAAGCCTCCGAGTTTTTGTCAGAGTCTTTGTTCGAGTCATTGTCCAAAGACTTTTCGTTTACACCAACACTGATGATTCTGTCCACAAGCTCTTTGGGTCTCAAATACTCGCCTGATACCATTGAGCCAGGTTTGGAAACACCCAGCAAGACTTCTCGCCAATCTGAGACTCCAATTTTGGATCCAGTTGACCACGATGACGATGACGATGATGACGGTTTGACCACACTGTGTACGACTTTCACACGCAACCGGACCAGGTTTGTGGTTCCTGTTCCAGCCGTTACAGTCCCGATTTCTGAGCCAATTGAGCCAAGTGTGCAAAGTGTGCAAACTTTGAGCGCATGTATCACTTCTGAAAGTTCTGAGATTTTAGTGACACCCATTCTGGTTTCGAGCATTGTTGACACTTCACCTTCTGAAACGGTCTCGACTGGGTCTCCCTCTCATGAGGTCGAGGGCTTGAAGATCAAAGGCTCTAGCAGCACTGATTCCAGTTTTTCTGAAATCGAGGTTGAGACTAGACCGCCATGTCTGTTCACTGAGACGACTTTCGAGACCGAAAACAATCTTGTTTTTTCGACTGAGCTGGTTTTAAAATTCCCCGAGGTGACTTTCGAGCCTGGTCTCGATGTGACTCCTATTTATACTCAAGAGGAACCCACTTCCACAGAGATTGATACCTTGTTTGAAGTTTCTAGTTCTGAAACTGCTCAAGTATCGATTAATGCCACTCCATCGATAGGTCTGGCTTTGGAGATAACGTCTACTGATATAATGCTGGAATCTGCGTCAGAAGTTTCTTTGTTTTCGTCCCCTACAAAGGTTGTTCCAGAAGTTCTTACCTCTAGTGAGGTGCTTGTCGAGAATGAGTCTACCTTAGTCCTGACTCCTACTCCTCAATCTTCGATTCCTGAGACATCACTTTCGCTGCTGGAGATGGTTTCAGAGACCAAACCCACTATTTCCCTGTCTCAGTTTAGTGACTCTTCCACTGCTACAGCCACTTCTACTGAGACATCTAGTTGCACTACAGCCGTGGTTTCTGTTGGCGACATTCCGCCTGTTTGTCCCAGCAAAGATGAATGTGGATGTTCTGATTTTGTTGCAAATGTGGGAGAAGGCATTTTGGGGCAGAAAAAGGAACCTGAGGGCGAAGAAAACAACTGTGGTTTGAAGCTTATGGCGCATCATGCTGGCCGGTCAGTGGAGGTTACAGTAGCTGACCGTTTAGGAGATGCTGGAGCCTTCGATATGACATTTTCTCCCTCTGCGTTTTCAAAACTCACAAACAAGAAGAAGGGTAAGATTAACGTTTCCTGGGAGTGGGTCTAGCCTTTTTTGAGAGTGTCATCTACGGCTTTGGAGTCATTTGGATTTGGCTAGTTCACATGCACTCAGATCTGCCAAAGCAACATGGAGCGGTAAAAGATCTGATAATTGAACACTTTGTGTATACCATCTAGACAGTAAATGAAACATCAGGATATCTCCAGCACCTAGAATATTCATACACAGATTTAGTAAAGCAAATATTTTCAGCTAAACGAAGTCACTAGTACTTGTATTCGATACTTGCTTTGATCACCTTATAAATTTTGTCATCCTTTTCAATTTAAAGATTGGAACTGTATTTTGCTGATATCAAGTTTGGGCTCACTCAAATTCCTCAATACTCTAGTAAAGACACAATACAACTCACCCTCTTCTCCATTTGAATGACTCACCTAAAGATTACATTGCCGGGCAATCACCCGGTTCACCTTTTTAGCCTTAGATCACGCAATAACATCTCCCGGACTTATGTTTTGCTGTAAATTGCTCTGAATGACCACTTCCAGTACCTTTTGCATTATAAGCAATCTATCAATCCGCTTATAGTTCCCTCTCTCTTGCCCGATAAGATACCGAGCACAAGTCCGGACTTGTAAATGTTGAATTCGGCCGGCCAAGCTCATACGTAGTTGCTCAAATGGGCTGATTTTCGAGTTCATCTCTGCTTTCAGCAATCCGAAATTAGCAAGCAAGAGTAGTCACTGTTTCTATCACTTCTGCGGTCTTCGAAAGCTAGTTTAATTGCTATTTCAAAGTCTTAAATTATCCCCATACGCTCGAGGCTCAAGTTGACTTCAAGAAAATACCCACTATGCTTTTCGCAGCCAATATTATTTCACTTCTCATTTTGGGTGCAGCTGCTTCAGAGTCCGTTAGATTCGAGACTCGTGTTTTGACTTATGTCACTACTGTCGCATACTATACTGTTATTTCCTATGAAGAGGAAGACCCCGTTTCAGAAACAGTAGCCGCAAGCCAGACGACAGGAGCCACTTCCACGGATTCGATAAGAAATAGTTCACAGACACCGTTGAGTGAGAAAATTTCAAAAAGTTCGATTGCGAGCGAGGATCTGGTTCTGAGAGGCATTTCAGAAGTTCACGAAACTCCGGTCTCGGTGTATGACACATTTGCTTCAGTCAAAGAAAGTTCTGTTTCAATTCACAAAAGTTCTGTATTAACGCACGAAACTCTTGTCTCAGGATATGATAAAACTTCCTTGACTGACAATACTTCCGTCTCGACCCAGGACAAATCCTCTCCAGTTTATGACTCTTTTGTTACAATCTATAATACACCCTTTCCCGTTTATAACACTTCTCTCTCTGTTCCCCGAGTTTCAACTGTATGGGCTCTCACTCTGAGCTCAATCGAATCTATCACTTCTTTGACCTCAAACAAAACCACCAGTCCAAGCCACCAGGAAAATGACAGCAGTCATGAAAAAAAAGCACTCACATCCTTCTCGCTTCTGTCCTCCAAAACTTCTCGCACGTGGACAAACACTTGGCTGCCTCCGACAGGGGTCTTCTTCTCGGGTGATGCGACTTACTATTTCCCACAAGTCGGGGCATGTGGGTGGAGAAATAACGAAACTCAGTATGTCGTGGCAATATCACATAAGGTCTTTGACCAGTATACGCCTCGGAAGAACGCAAATGAAAATGTGCTGTGTGGGCGCAAAATCAGAGTATGGTGTCTGGGAAAATCAGTGGATGTTACGGTAGTAGATAGATTAGGTGGGGGAGGGACACACGAAGTGAGTCTTTCGCCTGTTGCTTTTGCCCAGATTGCAGACAAGCGTAGGGGCCGGGTCCAGGTGTCGTGGCAGTGGGTTTAGAGAAGGGTTTGTTAGTAAAAGAGTGTGCAATAGATTTGAGTCGAAGGTACAGGGCAAGGACTAGAAGTATTGATAAAGAGAGGTGTATTCCGATAGAATCTACTTCAATATTTTTGTTTCATATAACTAGAAATATGGTACTATTCTGATATTCTGAGTGTTGAGTATTTCGAGTGAGTAAGGGATTCAAAGGAATAGCAACGTGATTTTGTGAGTTAATAGAGCACAACCCAAATTACAGGCACAATTTCTTTCGAATTTGTGAAACACTTTCGTTGAATTTTCAGCCCGGACATCTTCATTGAGTCAACTGCTGCATTACCCAATTTGCGAGCTCACACAAATGACCTCGTTATCTTGAAATTGATAGACTTAGCTCAATATTGCCAGGCAGTTGGGAACCGTTTGTTTCTAGAATTCATTTGTGCCTCCTTGTGTATGGGCAAAAGATACCTTTTTTTTTACGGGAAGCTACCTTTTCTATTCCTGAGTGGGATATTCATATTCGGATCATCACACTGCTGTCAGTCTTAAAATGCATACTTGATAATGCACTCAAGTCTTCTTTCATCGAGCAAGCTGGGCTGTCACCTTCAATAATTACTTCTGGATGTGGTCACCGGAAATTGGCAACATCGCTCAGAAACTAAACATTTCTTACAAAAATCAAAATGCTGGCCGTTCTGGTCCCGACTCGCGTATTTATCCCACATAGAAGTGCAAATAACTAGTTATATACTTATTTTTGCTTTTCTTTTTCTGAGGAAATGGTCATATCGATGATTATGATGGAATCAGTCTTGGCCTGGGTCAGGCAGGTATAGTTGGGGTTTTTGTTGCAGCTGCACCCTTAATAATTTGCTTTATTTCGAAAGACAAACTGTGAGTGATTTAAGCTTCAAGTAAAAGTAAAAGGAGAAGAAAAAATTGTGTAAAGAATTTTCTTGGAAAGTCCCTTGTGAAGAGTTATAAGCACGATTTCATCATCACGAAGTTTGATGTGCGATATTATGGAAGTCAAAATTTGTTAGTCTTTCTTAAATTTTGTGGGAAACAAGCCTTTTTTTTATATTTTGCGGCAAACTAAAGTACGATGTATAGCAAAATGAAAATTAGCATCACCAAAAAAAAAAAGCAAGAAAAATGATCAGAAGAACGATTTTCGGTCTTATTCTTCTTTGGAACAGCTAAAAAATTGAAAGCCCTTCCTCTTTTTTCGTTTTAACTACTTTGAACCGAAATGATTGGTTTTTAATCTTGTCTGCGCAAATAGCAAGGTTGCGAAAGAAGGCACATCAAAACTCCGGTTGAGCCTGTTCGATTTTTGGGTTCATCATATGACTGGACAACACCTAGAAATGAGATTGACTCTTTTATATCAGCGCTTTTGAACATAACTAAGCTATTCTCAATTGTGTGAAGAAAACTTTCTAGTCTCTAACATGGCCCTTTATTCCATTTTAACTAGCACCATGAAGCGCCTGCACACAAACCCCACCCGCCATCGACACTACATTACAAGGAGATCAATTAGACTAACTAAACCATAACCATAAATTTTGTTTACAGTATGTGAGTCTGAAAATCTTACAGAATTGACATCTTGGCTTTTGTGATTTGTCAGACCCCTCCTATCTAGTTGTATCTCCCTGTCCTTACGTCTCTCTAAGGTTGTGTCCTGCAGACAGTGCCGATCTCACCCATACGAAACTGAGCTCTCTAACAACCCAAATCATCGTTTTTCACCCCACTGCCATGGACTCAGACGACGAATTCATGGACCAAGGGTCCGGCCCCGAGCTGCGCGAGATGCTGGTGACCCCAGAACCGCAGGGCATGGCCAAGCGCACGCGGCTGAAGCACCCGGAAACAACACTCAAAAACCCGTCCGGAGGATATGCCTGGGAAGATGAATACCAGCGTACATGGGACATCGTCAAAGACGACGGCGACGAGGGCCACTCGCTCGAGCTGCTTGTGCAGCTGATGATCGAGCTGCGCAAAAAAAAGATCATGAAAAACCCGCTGACGCCGTTTCAGCGAGGCATTATACGGACGCTTGTGGTTGTGATCGATGGCCTGCTGACCATGCTCGACAAGGACCTCCGCCCGACGCGGTTTGCGTGCACATTGACGTATTTGCAAGAATTCGTGGTTGAGTTCTTTGACCAGAATCCCATCGCACAATTAGGGCTCGTCATGATGAGAAATGGCGTGGCGTCCGTTGTGTCTGAAGTAAGTGGTCTGCCTCAGCACCACGTGGACAAGATCCGCGCACTAAAAGCACGGCAGCATAACCGATTCGAGCCGAAAGGTGACCCGTCACTCCAGAACGCGTTGGAGCTATCGAGATCGCTTTTGAACCTGAACCTAGGGCCTGCTCAGACCGCCCTGAAACTGTCAAAGGAAATCCTCATTATCTTTGGCGCGTTGTTCACCCTGGACCCGGGCGATATCCACAAGACCATAGCCGACCTAGCGCGAGAGGAAGTCAAGGTGAAAGTCATCGGGCTCCTGGCCCAGGTGGCCATATGCCAGGAAATCGTGCAAAAGACCAACTTCCAGCTGCTGGCCAATGTACGCGCCGACGCCGGCCTTGCACGCTTCTACGGCGTAATCATGCACGAGACGCACTTCAAGGAGCTACTCATGGACTGTGTTGAGCCGCTAGCCGTGACCAAACTGTCTGCAGAGGCCGTGCATGAGGAAAAAGATGGCGTGCCTTTGATCCGCATGGGATTCCCGCTGCGGCACCTGGGGCTGCTGCTGGCGGCTAATTTCCCGCATCTTTGTGCGTGCCATCCCACTCTCGACTC